>CM055117.1:317076237-317348737 GCA_029206835.1 Rana muscosa | reverse complement strand
ACAGTTCCCAGAAGGCAGCGCGCCCCATTCACAAGAAGAGGAAGCGGAAGGAGACCCACCGCAGACGAGAAGAGGAACATTAGAGGCAGATTAGGGGACTTCCGCATAGCAACAGGAATTTAGGGTGAGTATAATTTTTTTTTTTTTTTTTTTTTTTTAGGATTTTTAATGTAAATAATTTTTCAGGGTGGACCTCCGCTTTAAAGTCTATGGGACGCGTACATGAAAAATCAAAAGTGCTCATTCTTAAGGCTTATGTGCAAGTTATTGCCATAAAAAGTGTTTGGGGACCCGGGTCCTGCCCCAGGGGACATGTATCGATGCAAAAAAAAAGTTTTAAATACGGCTGTTTATTCAGGAGCAGTGATTTTAATAATGCTTAAAGTGAAACAATAAATATGACATATCGTGCCCCGGGGTCTCCTTAGTCTGCATGTCAAGTAGTGCATCTTTCCCGTGTTTACAACAGTACCACAGTAAAATTAAATTTCTAAAGGAAAAAATGTCATTTAAAACTGCTCGTGGCTGTAATGTATTGTCGGATCCTGGCAATATAGATAAAAATCATAGAAAAAAAATGCATGGGTTCTCCCCAGTCCATTACCAGGCCCCATTGGGTCTGGTATGAATATTAAGGGGAACCACGCACCAAAATTAAAAATAAAAATTGTCCGGGGTCCCCCCAAAATCCATACCAGGACCTTCAGGTCTGGTATGGATTTTAAGGGGAATCCTGCACCAAAATGTAAAACAAAATGGCGAGGGGGTCCCCCTCAAATCCATACCAGACCCTTATCTGAGCATGCAACCTGGCAGGCCGCAGGAAAAGGGGGGGATGAGAGAGCGCCCCCCCCTCCTGAACCATACCAGGCCACATGCCCTAAACATGAAGCCTTTTTGCACTGACAGCCCTTATATAGCTGAGGATGGGGCCACCCGGTGACGTAATCGGGTGACCCCCGCCCCTTCTGATGTGACGTCACGTAATGTCAGAGGGTGCGGGGTCACCTGTTTATGTCACCATGTGGCCCCGCCCTCAGCATATATAACAGCTGTCATCGCAAAAAGGCTGCATTCGCCGGGACAGCTCCCATTGAGACAGCGTTTTTCCGGGTTTTTTGGGACCTTACGTTCAATTCGAACATCGGGCTTATCCCTAATGTCCAACATCATTTAACCCACTTTTTGTGATGCTTTCCTGGGGTGAATGATGTCCAAAATCATTGAACCCACTTTATGTGATCCTCCTGATGATGCTCTCCAGGGGTGAATGATGTCCAACGTTGCTGAACCCACTTTCTGTGAGCTGTCTTTTGGGTTAAATGATGTCCCCTGAAAATGTTACCCTTGTCCCAGGAGGCTGCAGGAAGGGGTGGGGCAAGAGACGCTATCACTGCCTAGACAAGGATTGCAAAAGTGGGAGCAGCTACCAATAAAAATTGGTACTTTCTCACCCCCCAAAAAAATCTGGGGGATTTCTGGCTCCCAGGTGTCTTCTGTACAGGTAACAAGCTGAGATTAGGAGCACTCTCTCAAACGGAGTGCTCCTAATCTCAGCTTGTTACCTGTATAAAAGTCACCTGTCCACAGAAGCAATAAATCATTTAGATTCCAATCTCTCCACCATGGCCAAGACCAAAGAGGTGTCCAAGGATGTCAGGGACAAGATTGTAGACCTACACAAGGCTGGAATGGGCTACAAGACCAACGCCAAGCAGGTTGGTGAGAGGGTGACCACAGTAGGTGCGATTATTCGCAAATGGAAGAAACACATAATAACTGTCAATCTCCGTCGGTCTGGGGCTCCATGCAAGATCTCACCTCGTGGAGTTTCAATGATCATGAGAATGGTGAGGAATCAGCCCAGAACTACACGGGAGAATCTTGTCATTTATCTCAAGGCAGCTGGGACCATAGTCACCAAGAAAACAATTGGTAACACACTACATCGGGAAGTACTTAAATCCTGCAGCACCTGCAAGGTCCCACTGCTCAAGAAACAACATGTACAGGTGCATATGAAGTTTGCTAATGAACATCCGAATGATTCAGAGGAGAACTGGGTGAAAGTGTTGTGGTCAGATGAGACCGAAATCGAGCTTTTTTGCATCAACTCAACTCTCCTTTTTTGGAGGAGGAGGAATGTTGCCTATGACCCCAAGAACATGGAGGTGGAAACATTATGCTTTGGGGGTGTTTTTCTACTAAGGGGCCATGTACCATCCATCTTGGGTAAGTACCACCTTCCCTCAGCCAGAGCATTAAAAATGGTTATTCCAACATGACAAAGACTCAAAACACATGGCCAAGGCAACAAAGGAGTGGCTCATGAAGAAGCACATTAGGGTCCTGGAGTGGCCTAGCCAGTCTCCAGACCTTAATCCCATAGAAAATATGTGGAGGGAGCTGAAGGTTCGAGTTACCAAACGTCAGCCTCAAATCTTTAATGACTTGGAGAGGATCTGTGAAGAGAAGTGGGACATAATCCCTCCTGAGATGTGTGCAAACCTGGTGGCCAACTACAAGAAACATCTGACCCCTGTGATTGCCAACAAGGGTTTTGCCACCAAGTACCAAGTCATGTTTTGTGAAGGGGTCAAATGCTTATTTCACACTAAAATGCTAATCAACATAACTTTTTTTGAAATGCATTTTTCTGGATTTTTTTGTTGTTATTCTGTCTCTCACTGTTAAAATAATCCTATCATTAAAATTATAGTCTGATAATTTCTTTGTCAGTGGGCAAACGTACAAAATCAGCAGGGGATCAAATACTTTTTTCCCCTCACTGTACCAGACAATGTCTTATACTTTCAAACATACACATTTTTTTAGAGAATAATAAAAATGAAAAGGCTTGATTAAGATAAAGAAAACCTGGATGGGGACCATGGCGAATATGTGGCTGACATCTGTGCAGCACAAGCTTTTCATTCTTGGCTTAGTATCTGCCTGTGTCATGTGTAAAACCACAACTCATGTAGTTTTACACATGAGTTGCTGAATAGTTTTAAAATCAGAAGATATGATTTTCACAGTTGTAAGAAAACAGGCAAGATATCTTGGAGGCTAGGGGCAGATTATATTATTCAGGGCAATGGGTAAAGAATTCTCGAAAGCCAAGCCCCAACCCAGTTATGGTCATCTTCACCCCACTGCTTCTTCTTCTATTGCAGCCACCATAAAACAAAAAAGAATCAATGCTTCCGAGTATCTGCAATCTTCTCTTATGAATCATTGTTGCCCACTAGGCTCAAACACTAATGCAGAAGATGGTATCATCACTCCCTGTAAGCTCCAACACCAGCGTACGCATGGCATTATACGAAAGCTTCAACAGAGGAAGGAGCATCAGATGAGCACTGTGAAGGTTAGTATAACTAGCTCAGGAAGTTGGCTTTTAACAGACCAAACAAACGCGTTGACGCAATTTCCGGCCAAACTAGAACCAGTGACGTTGCTTCCAGTTCTCGTGGAACGCACGCCTGCGAACCCGGAACCCACTGACGCTTGTCTTTACTGCAGTCTCGTGAGTCTTTCAGTTAACAGCGCTATGTTGCATGTTCCCAGGCGGTACTTCACATGTATGTTCTCTCTCTCTCCCATATTATGATTCGTCTCTTCACTGAACCCATCGAGCCATTTCTTTGAACCCCAAGTTTCTCTCCGGAATTAGGATCTATGACCCAATTGGTGACTCTTGTATTTCTTCGTTTGGTGAGTGGGGGGGCCACAAGAGGGGTAACCACTAACCCAGATACCGTTTTTGGATATAAATCACCATTTGACATTATTATCAAGTGCTAAGGGTTTTACTTTCATTTATCAATCTTTATTGTCAAGTGTTTTCACATTCATTATTAGTGGTGGTCACATTCATATGTTAATTGATTTTGCAATTTTAGTAAAAAAAACAAAATTTTTTTGCACTATATATATTTCCTTTGCACACTTTAACACCGTGGGGTGGACACATCCGTGTGTTGTATACTCTGGTGTGCAATTCGTTCCGCTAGTGCTGCATTAACCTTTTCTCATCCTATTTCAAGGTGCTAGTACCTTATGTTGCAGCAGCTGCGGTCTTATTAATTTAATTTATTTCAATTCACTGCTTGATTCTTAGGCGCTAGTTTTATTTATTTTTTTATATTTTTAACAGACCCGGTCACTTTGCCCTGAATGGGCAAGGTGGCAGGGTCTCTTTAAAGAAAACGTGTCATAAAAGAAATGTAATAGTTTTCATTGACGACCTCCTATAATACAGCCTTATCACTTTCCTAATCACTGACCAGGAACTAATTTGCAGTAAGTGAAGTCAGAACTCCTGATTTCCATATGTATACTGGGTCAGTAAATCAACTAGCATTTTCATAGGGAGCTCAGCAATGGCAGTCTATGTTCTTCTCATGACAGGTTTTCTTTAAACAATAAATCCATTTAAAGCAGACCTTCATTTTAGTGTACATGTAATAGTGCCACGCCGCTTCTCCTCTCCCTCTCTCACATTTGGATGTCCAGTGGAACCTCGGATTGCGAGTAATGCGGTTAACGAGCATTTCGCAATACAAGCACTGTATTTAAAAAAATCGTGACTAGGTTTGCAAGTGTTGTCTCGCAAAACGAGCAGGAATCAGGCCAAAGCGGTGTGTAGTACCGCTTTTGGGCTGAGGTAGGGGGAGCGCCGGAGCAGAGCCGAACGTCGCCCATCGGTGCCGTTCGGAAATGCACAGAAAGGCCTGAGGACAGCACAGCTGACCTCTGCAAATCTCGGAACAAAGTCTTTCCGAGGTTCAGGGTCAGCCAATGTGTCCTCGGGCCGTTGCCGAGGCTCTTTACGAGGCTCTCTGGCACCCCCCTCCTCTGGCCGCATGCGGTATTGCATACAATTGAAGTCAATGCGGAACAAATTATTTTCGTTTCCATTGACTTCAATGGGGAAACTCGCTTTGATATGCGAGTACTTCGGATTACGAGCATTCTCCTGAATCGGATTATGCTCGTAATCCAAGGTACAACTGTAAATATATTTTTTGGCAAAGCAGCACTTCCACATTTCTCGCATGGGCAAGAATGATGTTTACATCCCCCTCCCCACTTGTGGATGCTGAGATGTGATGTAGGGTTCCAGGTACCAAGTGAGCCCTGCAGCACATCTGCACACGCACAGGTTTCCCCAACAATTGGGCTATTATGCCAATCCCAAACCTTTGGCATCTTTGGGCACGCTCCAGAAATCTCCTGCTCAGATGTGCCAAAGGGCTCTTCCAGGACTCAAAGGCCTGGCAGAGCCCTTCACCAAGTCTGTGTATGCACAATAATGTTGGTGCCAGTACAGGGAGGACTGAAGCTCCTCATTAGGACAAGAATCACCACTAAACTCACATACATTGAAGTCATCTATTTATTTTATGTAGGTTTAGCACACAGATTGTAAATGTTTCAAGAATCTGTACTAGTCTGCAAATTTAAAATTAACCAGCACTTTGCTCATGCTACCCAAATAACAGGTTTAACTTGGAGCAGGCACAATAAGCTAGCTGTACATGCCCCCCTGCACTTCCTTGCCACATGACCTGCCGGTAAAGCCCCAAGAAATTTACACAGGATATGTACACACTCTTGTTTCCCCTAATGTAACCATACTGGGGCCTTGTGATTTGCCACTTATCCTCTATACCTGGAAAAACTTGGGGTTGCTTGTTGGGGGAGCATGAAGGTGAAGTACAGCATGTACAGGTTTACTTTTATGGCTTTCTACTGATGGTAAAAATTAGGTAATCTGAAATGGCTGGTGTTTCCACATAGTACACAATAACCAAGCATGTTATGGTGAGGTGAAATAAATGGAATAAAAAAAAAGGTTGTCATCCCGCGCGCCCGTCCTCCTCTGCCTCAGGACTGCTCCTCTCCCTCAGGACTCCTCCTCCAGTGGCAGCTGTAACAAGTCATGGGTTTATTAATAGGCGGAAGACTGATCCATTGCTGAATTGAATCCGTGTGACGTGATTTATAGGAGCCGGGACTTTGTTACAGCGGTCGCTGGAGGAGGAAGGGCAGGACCGAGGGAGAGGAGGACGGGTGTGCCGGGATATTTAAATCCCAGATCCAGACACAGGTCAGGCTGCATTGCTGGGCACTGAGCAGGCTGCATTTGATGGGCAGTGATCAGGCTGCATTTGATGGGCACTGGTAAGGCTGCATTTGATGGGCACTGATCAGGCTGCATTTGATGGGCACTGAGGAGTAAGCAGCCTGGGGCCTGGGCCCCACTTTGCACAATCAATACAGGAAGCTTGAGGAGAGGGGCCCCAGGCCGGCACACTCAGCATAGGGTGACCACATTTTTAAACTACCATTCAGGGACACCCCCCTTCCCAAAAATCAGCTTGAGCTGTAATGAATCACAGCACAGTGATTGGACACAAGAGGTGGGATTTATGATTTCTCCAATCACAAGCAGGGGGCAGGGATTGTGCTCCTCCAGGCATTCCCAGCCAAGACAAGTACTGTCAGTGAGTAAAGAGGTGATGTGGCGGCCTTTTTTGGGGGCATCAGATTGGCCTGGGGGGTGGCTGTGTCAGTTTCATTCCGGGACACTGTATTGTCCTGGAATGAAGGTGCCCGGGACAGACCTGCAAAATGCGGGACTGTCCCGGGCAATCCGGGACACGTGGTCACCCTAACTCAGCACTCCCAGCCTCACTCCTCTGCACAGATCAACACATGTGTGCGGACGCCTTGGGGCAGGAGGGGCCCCACACATCGGAGCCTGCATAGAAACATTGTGCAGGAGGGGCCCCCAAACCTCAGAAAGACCCTGCATAGAGACATAGTGCAGAAGGGGCCCCAGTCATTGCAACTTGTTTTAGAAATTTCCTGCGAGGGAACCATTATCACACATTGTGGTGTTTTTTTGTTATTATATCATACAGGTTAAATTATTTTGTTGTTACATCTGTTCTAGATTTATTTGTTTAATGCATGTCAATTTTGGAGGTGTCCTTGTAAACTGGCACTTTACAATAAATGTTGCACTTTATTTGTTTAAAAAGAAGTACGTATTATATATACAAGCACACACACGTTTTTTTTATTTTTGAGGTGGGGGGGGGGGGGGATCTTGGGTGTGTTCCCACATGTTTCTCCTAGGACATGACCTTTGTGCAGATAATATACTGAAACTATGTGCCTCAAGATGACTTATTGTTGCTGTGGTTGTAAACCTCAGACATGAAATATTAACAAAGCATATCTCTCTGAAGTATATGTACACTCTGTAGTGTGTACTTGTCTCAATCCAGAGCACTAAGCTCTGTTTTTTGCCTTGTTCCTCTGCTATCAGCATGAGTCACTTCTGACAAGTTTTCCTGACACCAAGAGTAAAAGGGTGACATGGGAGGGACCTACAGCTGTTCGACAGCCTCAGCTCTGTTCCTGTATGCTGTGTAAAGGAGGGTGTGTCCCTCCCCTCCAAACAGCTTTCGGTGCTCTCCTCACTGATGTAACTTCAGCTCTCCACCCCCTGCTTTTCAGAGCTGAGAGATCCTATGTTATGTCTGCAATTTGGATGTAGGGGAAAGACACCTACAGGTAAGCAGGTACATCCTATGTAGAAGGATTTGTTTAATCTCTGTGTATCACCTGAGGCTAGTCCCTTCACTGGGTATATGTGAGGGTTTACAACCACTTTAATAGAGTAGGGAAGATGTAACAGTGTGTAGGAAGCTGTAATGCAGGGCAGCCTAGCTGGCTGCAAGAGGAAGTGGGTTAGCAAGTGTATATACAGGTATACCCCACTTTTAAAGTGGTTGTAAACCCACTTTATAAACAAAGACTTACAGGTAAGCCTAGATTAAGGCTTACCTGTAGGTGCATGAAATATCTCCTTAACCTACACGGTTAAGGAGATATTTGCATTTAAATGCGGCGACGCTGACGTCATGCGCATGGGGTTAACCCCATTCACAAATTCGGCTAGGTCGCAACATTCGAGGACGTAGCCGAATTCGACGGCTCACGCGCGCATGCGCGGAGTCACGTCTTCGCCGCTCCGGCCAATCACAGCGCCGGAGCGGCGCTGTGATTGGCTGCAGCGGCGATACCCGGAAGTAACCTTCCGGCTATCGCCGCAGCGATGGATGCGGCTGAAGAGGGAGACGAGGACGGCTTCGGGGGCCCCGATCTAAGGTAAGTGATGCATAATGAGCTATTATGCTAGTCATAATAGCTCATTATGCCTTTCTCTTGCAGCTAGTTAAAAAAAAAAAAAATTTAGGAGTGTTTACAACCACTTTAAGTACACAATGGGACCAGAGCATGTATGTAAAACGAAAATGTACTTAAAGTGAAGCAATACCTTTTTTCACTTCTGTAGAGGGGTGTCATGGACTGTAGTGGGGGGGGGGTCAGGGAGTGTGTTTCCAAGTAGAGGGGAATCTGAACTATCCGTGCACGGATTACTCAGCTGCAGCTTTAGCTTGAGAGCCACTTTACATACACTGATGGGTATGTCCTTACTCGTGAGTGTATGTAAAGTGAGTGGACTTTTCAGTCGATTTAATATGTTTATGTGTTTATGTGTTCAGAGCTGTTTGGCCTCTATAATTGTCTCCAGCACCATTTTGGAGAAGCCTGGTGTCCTGATAGGACAGCAAATCTTAGGAGATTTGGTCAGCCATTTTTGGGTGGATACCTTTTATATAGGAAAACCCAGCCACTTTTAGGGCAGAACATGTGTGTGTGTATAGATAGGGACAGAGACCCCGCTTGTGAGGGAGAGTTAAGCCCCGTACACACGATCCGAATATCGTACGAAAAATGTCGTCAGAGGAAGAATCGTACGATAATCGGATCGTTAGTACAGAGCTTCGAGAGCTGATCACGACAGTTCATCCGATATTATTTAATCGGACGTGCACGAAAATTTTCCTCGTACGATAACAAATCGTACGATTTTCGTTTAGTCAGTACAGTTGTCATCCGAAAATACAATACAAATACATTACAACACATGACATCACTTCCGATTTTTTTTTCTGTCGTACGAGAATTTTCGTGACTTTAATAACCTATTTAATTTTACTTGCGACTATTAAGCGAAAAAAGTTGTACGATCTGTCGTACGATATTCGGATCGTGTGTACGGGGCATTAGGAGAAGGTAGGGAGAGTGTTCCGGCCTGTGAGGGATAGCTCAGGGTTCCTACGGAGTCCTGTATCAGCAATCCTGGTTGGATGAAAGACTCCCTGTTGTGGATAATAAAACCGGTGTCCTCGCTGTGAGGGAGGGACAAGTGTATCAGATGCCTATATCCATCTGCTGAAGGAATACCGTTGTTACCAGGTAATAGGGATGAGCTCGGTGTTCGAGTCGAACATAGGTTCGACTCGAACATCAGCTGTTCGCGCGTTCGGCGAACAACGAACGATTTGGGCCGTTCGCGCCAAATTCGAGTGACGCGAACGGCTCACAATACACTGCGCCATCGCAGTGCAATCCTGGCGCTGTGATTGGCCAAGCATGCACTGTGACCCCGCATGCTTGGCCAATCACAGCGCCGGCAGCGAGGAGAGCAATGATTGGCCACAGGCAGGATGCCTGTGGCCAATTATTGCTGAGGGGGTTTAGTACACACCCCACACTATAAAAGGCCGCCAGCGCGGCGGCCTCGTGTAGTGTGTTCCGGCGCAGGGAAAGAGAAGGATAGGCAGGGACAGTGTCATATTTTTTCTTTGCTAAACCTTGTGTGTAGGGACAGAGAAGGATAGGTAGGGAGAGTGTCAGTGTCATATTCTTTGCTAAACCTTGTTTGTAGGGACAGAGAAGGATAGGCAGGGAGAGTGTCAGTGTCATATTCTTTGCTAAACCTTGTGTGCTGAACCATATTGCTAAACCTTGTGTGTAGGGACAGACAAGGATAGGCAGGGAGAGTGTCAGTGTCATATTCTTTGCTAAACCTTGTGTGCTGAACCATATTGCTAAACCTTGTGTGTAGGGACAGACAAGGATAGGCAGTCGAGAGTGTCAGTGTCATAATCTTTGCTAAACCTAGTGTGCTGAACCATATTGCTAAACCTTGTGTGTAGGGACAGACAAGGATAGGCAGTCCAGAGTGTCAGTGTCATAATCTTTGCTAAACCTAGTGTGCTGAACCATATTGCTAAACCTTGTGTGTAGGGACAGACAAGGATAGGCAGTCGAGAGTGTCAGTGTCATAATCTTTGCTAAACCTAGTGCGCTGAACCATATTGCTAAACCTTGTGTGTAGGGACAGACAAGGATAGGCAGTCGAGAGTGTCAGTGTCATAATCTTTGCTAAACCTAGTGTGCTGAACCATATTGCTAAACCTTGTGTGTAGGGACAGACAAGGATAGGTAGGGAGAGTGTCAGTGTCATATTCTTTGCTAAACCTTGTTTGTAGGGACAGAGAAGGATAGGCAGGGAGAGTGTCAGTGTCATATTCTTTGCTAAACCTTGTGTGCTGAACCATATTGCTAAACCTTGTGTGTAGGGACAGACAAGGATAGGCAGTCGAGAGTGTCAGTGTCATAATCTTTGCTAAACCTAGTGCGCTGAACCATATTGCTAAACCTTGTGTGTAGGGACAGACAAGGATAGGCAGTCGAGAGTGTCAGTGTCATAATCTTTGCTAAACCTAGTGTGCTGAACCATATTGCTAAACCTTGTGTGTAGGGACAGACAAGGATAGGCAGACGAGAGTGTCAGTGTCATAATCTTTGCTAAACCTAGTGTGCTGAACCATATTGCTAAACCTTGTGTGTAGGGACAGACAAGGATAGGCAGTCGAGAGTGTCAATGTCATAATCTTTGCTAAACCTAGTGTGCTGAACCATATTGCTAAACCTTGTGTGTAGGGACAGACAAGGATAGGCAGTCGAGAGTGTCAGTGTCATAATCTTTGCTAAACCTAGTGCGCTGAACCATATTGCTAAACCTTGTGTGTAGGGACAGACAAGGATAGGCAGTCGAGAGTGTCAGTGTCATAATCTTTGCTAAACCTAGTGTGCTGAACCATATTGCTAAACCTTGTGTGTAGGGACAGACAAGGATAGGCAGTCGAGAGTGTCAGTGTCATAATCTTTGCTAAACCTAGTGTGCTGAACCATATTGCTAAACCTTGTGTGTAGGGACAGACAAGGATAGGCAGTCGAGAGTGTCAGTGTCCTATTCTTTGCTAAACCTTGTGTGCAGGGAGAGAGAAGGATAGGCAGGGGACAGTGTCAGTGTCATTGTTGCTAAGCCTCCTGCACAGTATACACCTGAAGCTAGCCCTTATTGCTGTTTTTTCCTGGTGTGTTACACTGACAGGCATTTGCAGCACTTACAGGGGGCGGAGTGTGCTTCCTGCAAAATAAACACCTGAAGCTACCCCTTATTGCTGGTTTTCCCATCTCCCTGCAGGCCATTAGAATGTCTGGAAGGCAAACAAGGAGAGGCAGACAGTCAGGAGCCAATAAAAGAGGGCAAGCAGGCTCTGTGTCTGGGGGCAACAGTGCTGGTCGTGGACGCGGTGCATTGTCATCAGCACATGGCCATGGGACACGCTTGTCCTTCTTTTCGGCAGCTGGACATGTTGAGCCACATCATGCCGAAGACTTGGTAGAGTGGATGACCAAGCCCTCCTCATCCTCCTCATCCTCTCTCACCCAGGCTCAGGGTACTGGCAAAGCAGCTGCCAAAGCGTCCTCTTCCCTGGTATCAATGTCATCATCAGTCACTCCTTCCCTAGACCCACCATGTCCTCCTCCTGAGGAGTCCCCCGAACTGTTTGAGCACAGTGTTGGGTACATGCTCCAGGAGGATGCCCAGCGTTTCGAAGGGTCTCATGATGATACCCAGCTAGAGGAAGGCAGTAGCGTGAGAGCAGAGAGAGGGGATGCTCAAGAAGGACACCAATCTGGCAGTCATGTTCCAGCAGCTGCAACATACTGCCAGATTGGCTCCAGTGATGAGGAGGGAGGGGATGATGAGGTCACTGACTCCACGTGGGTGCCTAATAGGAGAGAGGAGGAGGAGGAGGATGAGGAGGAGGCACATCTCCAACGAGGCAGGATGCCCTTGGGTGGCCAGCGTAAGGGCAGCACACCGACGGAATCACACCGCAGAGCTCCGCCTGTGCAGGGCGCTGCCTCTGCCCGTTATTCAAAAAGTTCTTTGGTGTGGGCCTTTTTTGAGGCGAGTGCATCAGATCGCACAGCTGCTGTTTGCAACATATGTCTCAAGCGTATATCGCGTGGCCAAAACATCAGCCGCTTGAGCACCACATGCTTGACCAGACATATGTTGACCTGCCATGCAGCTCGTTGGCAAGCCTACCTTAAAGACCCACACCAAAGAACAAAGCAGACCTCTCCTTGCACCGCATCAGCTGGGATCTCCAACCCCACTATACCTTCAGTCCTCTCTGAAACCTGCACTAAGAGGAATGAAGGTGTAGAATTAGGTGTGTCACAGCCAAGTACTTGCGGCCACTCTGCTAGCAGTACACCGACGTACGATTCTAGCAGGCAAATTTCCCTGCCCCAGCTGCTGGACCGTCAAAAGAAGTTCACTCCCAGCCATCCACATGCCCAGCGGTTGAATGCTAGCTTGGCTAAATTGCTAGCGCTTCAACTGCTGCCTTTTCAGTTGGTAGACTCGGCCCCCTTCCGTGAGTTTGTGCAATGTGCGGTTCCTCAGTGGCAGGTTCCCAAACGCCACTTTTTCTCACGGAAGGCGATTCCGGCTCTCTACCGGCATGTGGAAGGCAATGTCTTGGCCTCGCTGGACAGGGCGGTCAGCGGTAAGGTGCATATTACCGCTGACTCATGGTCCAGCAGGCATGGACAGGGACGTTACCTTTCTTTCACGGCCCATTGGGTCACTCTTTTGGCAGCTGGGAAGGATTCAGGACAAGGTGCAGTAGTGTTGGAGGTTGTTCCACCGCCACGCCTCCAAAATGCTACTACTGGTTGTGACACACCTCTGTCCTCCACCCCCTCCTCTTCTTCTTCCTCCGTGGCCTCTTCCTGTGCTTTGTCCTCGGAACCAGCGGTGCTCCGTAGGCGTTCAAGGGGCTACGCAAGTACACAGGCAAAAAGATGCCATGCCGTGCTTGCGCTGGTGTGTTTGGGGGACAGGAGCCACACTGGGGCAGAGGTTCTGTCTGCTCTGCAGGGGCAGGCCGAGAGGTGGTTGACGCCATGCCAGCTTAAGCCAGGAATGGTAGTTTGCGACAATGGCACCAACCTCCTCTCCGCTCTCCGACAGGGACAACTGACCCATGGGCCCTGTGTGGCTCACGTCCTTAACCTGGTGGTGCAGCGGTTCTTGGGCAGGTACCCGGGCTTACAGGATGTCCTGAGGCAGGCCAGGAAAGTCTGTGTGCATTTCCGCAGATCTTATAATGCCAGTGCTCGCCTGGCTGAGCTGCAAAAGGAGTTGAACCTGCCCAAGAACCGCCTTATATGTGACATGCCCACCAGGTGGAACTCAACGTTGGCCATGCTGCAGCGGCTGCACACGCAGCAGAGGGCCATCAATGAGTACCTGTGCGACTACGGCACCAGGACAGGGTCAGGGGAGCTCGGGTTTTTTCACCACGCCAGTGGGGCATGATCAGGGATGCATGCACTGTCCTGGCACCATTTGAGGAGGCCACGAGGATGGTGAGCAGTGACAGTGCATGCATCAGTGACACTGTACCTCTTGTCCACCTGTTGGAACATACGCTGCGTGGAATAATAGACAGGGCACTTGAGGCAGAACAGAGGCAGGAAGAGGAGGACTTCCTTGCCTCTCAAGGCCCCCTTTACCCAGACAGTGTTCCTTCTGTCCCACCCATCGCACAGGAAGAAGAGGAGGAGGAGGAGGATTGTGTCAGCATGGAGGTGGAGCCTGGCACTCAGCATCATCAGCAGCAGTCTTTTAGGGATGATTTACAGTCCCAAGAAACCAGTGGACTTGTACGTGGCTGGGAGGAGGTGGCTGCGGATCATGTCGTCCTTAGTGACCCAGAGGACTCCGGACTGAATGCCTCAGCTAACCTACGCTGCATGGCCTCCCTGATCCTGCAAAGTCTGCGGAAGGATCCTCGTATTCTTCGGATCAAGGAGAGGGACCATTACTGGCTGGCCACTCTCCTTGATCCACGGTACAAGGGTAAGGTTGTGGACCTTATCTTACCGTCGCAGAGGGAGCAGAGGATGAGACAACTCCGGGAGGCCTTGCAGAAAGGTCTGTGCAACGCGTTCCCAGAGACTGGGAGGTTACAAACTCCTGGTCTTGGACAACGAGTTGCTGAGGCTTCGGTCATTTAAAGAAGGAGCGGTGGGGAAGGTGGCCGTCTGACCAAAGCGTTCAGACAATTCTTTAGTCCGCAGCCCCAAGGTATGATCGGTTCCAGCAACCATCGCCAGCGTCTGATATACATGGTGCAGGAATACCTAGGGGCAAGGTCAGACTTGGACACCTTCCCCACCGAAAATCCTCTGGCTTACTGGGTCTTGAGGATTGATCACTGGCCAGAGCTTGCACAGTATGCAATTGAGCTACTGGCCTGTCCTGCATCCAGCGTTCTTTCAGAACGCACATTCAGTGCTGCTGGAGGATTTGTCACGGATCACAGGGTGCGCCTGTCCACCGACTCTGTTGATCGACTGACCTTCATAAAGATGAACCAGTCTTGGATCACCACCAGCTACCAAACACCTGAAGCTGATATAACAGACTAATTTATTTTCAAATGTCACATCCCTTCAAGACTGATGCTGATGCTGAGAGTTTGTCCTGTTATGTTGACTGACTATCCTCCTCCTCCTCAATGATCCGATTGACGATGATAGCTTGGAAGAACATTTTTGTTTCTGGGTGCCGCCACCAGTGGCTAAGGCCCAATTTTTCAGCCCCTGTTTAACAGGGGTGTGTTATTACAATTTTTTGATGCAATGCTTTGCAGCAGGGCTCATTCCTGCACTCCAACTAGAGTATCTGGGAGTGGTTGCAGTGTCGTGGCACCAGCACCAGTGGCTAAGGCCCAATTTTTCAGCCCCTGTTTAACAGGGGCGTGTAATTACAATTTTTGATGCAATACTTTGCAACAGGGCTCATTGCTGTGCTCCAAGTACAGTATCTGTGAGAGGTTGCAGTGTTGTGGCACCAGTGCCTAAGGCCCAATTTTTCTGCCCCTGTTTAACAGGGGCATGTAATTACAATTCTTGATCTAAAAATTCACAGCAGGGCCCATTCCTGCACCCACCAAGACTAACTGTGAGGCCTTATAGTGTTGTGTCAACACCACCACCACCACCAAAGGCCCAATTTTTCAGCCCCTGTTCAACAGGGGCATGCAATTACAATTCTTGATCTAATAATTCACAGCAGGGCCCATTCCTGCGCCCACCAAGACTAACTGTGAGGCCTTACAGTGTTGTGTCAACACCACCACCACCACCAAAGGCCCAATTTTTCAGCCCCTGTTCAACAGGGGCATGCAATTACAATTCTTGATCTAATAATTCACAGCAGGGCCCATTCATGCGCCCACCAAGAGTAACTGTGAGGGCTCACAGTGTTGTGGCAACACCAACATGTAAGGGGCAAATTTCAGCTGAGTATATACGGCAGGCCCCTACTTTCAAACATCCAACTTACAAACGACTCCTCCTTGCAAACGGAAGGATACAACAGGAAGTGAGAGGAAATCTACCCCTAGGAAGGCAAATTCTCTCCTGTAAGAGTTAATATGGGAAAAAAAGTGTCTCCTCTCCACTGATTCTTTATCACCAATTCTTGTTTCAATAAAAACCCCAAATTTTCAAAAAACATTTGTCATTAGGACGGAAAGTGAGGTGAACTGTTCTGAGCAGGTGCACACTGCACAGACAGCAAAACAAATGTTACAGGGGTGATAACCCTTCCCTATGTTTTCCAAAAAGCTTAAAAATATATTTTTTGGCTGGAGCTACACTTAAACAATGTACCTGTTCAAAATTACAAACAGATTCTACATAAGAACAAACCTACAGTCCCTGTCTTGTATGCACCGCCTGTATACGGCTGTTCAGAGTATATAGGGCCTTTTTTATTTTGTGTGCGGGGTTCCCCTTAATATCCATACAAGACCCAAAGAGGCTGGTAATGGGCTGGGGTAAGGGGGGGGGGTGTGATGGGGTAGCTATGTCATTTTTCTTAAAGATTTTTATCCATATTACCGGGACCAGACATTACATTAAAGCCGCAAGCAGTTTTAAATGGCTTTTTTTCCTTTAGAAATGTAATTTTGTGCAGGGACAGTTCTAAACACGGGAAACACGTGGCACTTCACAGGCATACTTTAGACACCCCCCAGGTACGATATTTAACCACTTCAATACCATGCACTTATGCACCTTCCCGCCCAGACCAATTTTCAGCTTTCAGTACTCTCACACTTTGAATGACAATTAATTAGTCATGCTACACTGTATCCAAACAAAATTTTTATCATTTTCTTCTCACAAATAGAGCTTTCTTTTGGTGGTATTTAATCGCCACTGGGTTTTTTATTTTTTGCGATATAAGCAAAAAACCTGCAATTTTTTTTTTTAAAAAAACACTTTTTTTTAGTTTCTATTGTAAAATTTTGCAAATAAGTAATTTTTCTTCATAAATTTGTGCCAAAATGTATACTGCTACATATCTTTGGTAAAATGAACCCAAATTAGTGTATATTGTTTGGTCTTTGTGAAAGTTATAGAGTCTACAAACTATGGTGGCAATCACTGAAAATGTATCACATCTGATCACGCCTGATGTACTGAAGGGATATCTCATTTCTTGAGACACTAACAAGCGAGGAAAGTACAAATACCCCAAAATTACCCCTTTTTGGAAAGTAGACAGTCCAAGGTATTTACTAAGAGGCATGGTGAGTTTTTTGAAGTTGTATTTTTTTCCCACAATTCTTGGGAATTTTTTTTTTTTTTTTTTTTTACACATACTGGTCATATTAACAGTTTTTTTCTCTCACACAGCATATGCATAATTGCAACTACACCCCAAAATACATTCTGCTACTCCTCCTGAGTGTAGTGATACCTCATGTGTGAGACTTTTACACAGCCTGGCCACATACAGAAGTAGCACTTTCAGGCGTTCTACAAGCATAAATCGCACATATCCTTTCTCAACCACCTATTACACTTTTGAAGGCCCTGGAGCACCAGGACAATGGAATTTTCCACAAAATGACCCCATTTTGGAAAGCACACACCCCAACGTATAATCTATGAAGCATTATGAGTCTTTTGAACGGTTCATTTTTTTCCAGAAGGTTTTGGAAAATGTGGAAAAAAAAATTAAAATGCTTTTTTTTTACACAAAGTTGTCCATTTATAAGATATTTCTAACACATAGCATATACATAGCAAAAATGACGCCCCAAAATGCATTCTGCTACTCCTCCTGAGTTTAGCGATACCACATGTGTGAGACTTTTACACAGCCTGGCCACATACAGAGGCCCAACATTGAAGTAGCACTTTCAGGCGTTCTACAAGCATAAATCGCACATATCCTTTCTCAACCACCTATTACACTTTTGAAGGCCCTGGAGCACCAGGACAATGGAATTTTCCACAAAATGACCCCATTTTGGAAAGCACACACCCCAACGTATAATCTATGAAGCATTATGAGTCTTTTGAACGGTTTATTTTTTTCCAGAAGGTTTTGGAAAATGTGGAAAAAAAATGAAAATGCATTTTTTTTACACAAAGTTGTCCATTTATAAGATATTTCTAACACATAGCATATACATAGCAAAAATGACACCCCAAAATGCATTCTGCTACTCCTCTTGAGTATAGCGATACCACATGTGTGAGACTTTTATACAGCCTAGCCACATACAGAGGCCCAACATTGAAGTAGCACTTTCAGGCGTTCTACAAGCATAAATCGCACATATCCTTTCTCAACCACCTATTACACTTTTGAAGGCCCTGGAGCACCAGGACAATGGAATTTTCCACAAAATGACCCCATTTTGGAAAGCACATACCCCAACGTATAATCTATGAAGCATTATGAGTCTTTTGAACGGTTCATTTTTTTCCAGAAGGTTTTGGAAAATGTGGAGAAAAAATGAAAATGCATTTTTTTTACACAAAGTTGTCCATTTATAAGATATTTCTAACGCATAGCATATACATAGCAAAAATGACACCCCAAAATGCATTCTGCTACTCCTCCTGAGTATAGCGATACCACATGTGTGAGACTTTTACACAGCCTGGCCATATACAGAGGCCCAACATTGAAGTAGCACTTTCAGGCGTTCTACAAGCATAAATCGCACATATCCTTTCTCAACCACCTATTACAATTTTGAAGGCCCTGGAGCACCAGGACAATAGAATTTTCCACAAAATGACCCCATTTTGGAAAGCACACACCCTAACGTATAATCTATGAAGCATTATGAGTCTTTTGAACGGTTCATTTTTTTCCAGAAGGTTTTGGAAAATGTGGAGAAAAAATGAAAATGCATTTTTTTTACACAAAGTTGTCCATTTATAAGATATTTCTAACGCATAGCATATACATAGCAAAAATAACACCCCAAAATGCATTCTGCTACTCCTCCTGAGTATAGCGATACCACATGTGTGAGACTTTTACACAGCCTGGCCATATACAGAGGCCCAACATTGAAGTAGCACTTTCAGGCGTTCTACAAGCATAAATCGCACATATCCTTTCTCAACCACCTATTACAATTTTGAAGGCCCTGGAGCACCAGGACAATAGAATTTTCCACAAAATGACCCCATTTTGGAAAGCACACACCCTAACGTATAATCTATGAAGCATTATGAGTCTTTTGAACGGTTCATTTTTTTCCAGAAGGTTTTGGAAAATGTGGAGAAAAAATGAAAATGCATTTTTTTTTACACAAAGTTGTCCATTTATAAGATATTTCTAACGCATAGCATATACATAGCAAAAATAACACCCCAAAATGCATTCTGCTACTCCTCCTGAGTATAGCGATACCACATGTGTGAGACTTTTACACAGCCTGGCCATATACAGAGGCCCAACATTGAAGTAGCACTTTCAGGCGTTCTACAAGCATAAATCGCACATATCCTTTCTCAACCACCTATTACAATTTTGAAGGCCCTGGAGCACCAGGACAATAGAATTTTCCACAAAATGACCCCATTTTGGAAAGCACACACCCCAACGTATAATCTATGAGGCATTATGAGTCTTTTGAACGGTTCATTTTTTTCCAGAAGGTTTTGGAAAATGTGGAGAAAAAATTTAAATGCATTTTTTTTACACAAAGTTGTCAATTTATAAGATATTTCTAACACATAATATGTACATAGCAAAAATTACACCCCAAAATGCATTCTGCTACTCCTCCTGAGTATGGCGATACCACATGTTTGAGACTTTTACACAGCCTGGCCACATACAGAGGCCCAACATCCAAGTAGCACCTCCAGGCATTCTAGCAGCATTAATTGCACATATCATTTTCTGACTACCGATCACATTTTTGAAGGCCCTTCATATATCTAACACATAGCAGGTACATACCAAAAACCAAAAGATTACCTGTGGGTTTAGAAGTGCAGTGGTCCACAGAGGAGAGCATCGGTCCAGGCAGCAGGCAGGGATGAGGTCAGCGACAGCAAAAGCAATCATCCAGGCAGCAGGCAGGAATACTGTCCATAGTTTGCACAGGCAGAGATACTGTCAGCACAGCCAGAGCACAGCCAAAGCACAGGTCCAGGTAGCAGGCAGAGGTGTCCCAGCAGAAATGCTGTCCAAAGTCAGTAGAGGCAGCAGGCAGATATATGGTCAACACAGCCAAAGTATTGGTCCAAGCAGCAGGAAGAAACATGGTCCATAATGTCATGGGTCATTACAGGCAGTAATATGGTCAGCACAGCCAAATTATTGGTCCAGGCAGCAGGAAGGACCATCAAGCTTAGGGCCAGGGGGACAGGGGTAGAGGCTTCTCCCACCCAAATCGCTTTGAAGCCTCCGGGCAACCAGACCCTGTTCTTGGAGCACAGAAAACGAAAAACTGGTTTTCTCTACTCAGAACGCTATTCTGAAGCCCCTCACATATGTGAGACCCCTGTGTACTAAAAGTAGATGGCCAAAAGATCAGTCCAAGTGGCAGGCAAAAACATGGTCGATTAACAGGCCAAGGTCGGTACACGTGGAAGTCAGAAACGTGGTTTAAATCGGCAGGCAGAGGCATCGTCGGTAAACAGGCTGAGGTTGGTGCACGTGGAGGTCAGAAACGTGGTTTAAATCGGCAAGCAAAGACATCGTCGGTAAACAGGCCAGGGTCAGTTAATTAACATGGAAGGTAGTTAGTAACATGGTAGCAGGCAAATAGGGAAATGGCAGTCTGTTAATAATAAGGGGAACTAATGGATGTATGATAATTTTTGAAGCAATTTCCGATGCACAGGCCAGGTTGGGAGGGACAATCGGGACAATAATAGCTGGTGTCTCTTCTTACTCCTCCTCTGCTGCATACACGGCATTTCTTTTGGCGTCTTCTTCCAGATTCTGTGGGGGGGATGCTAAAGGGATAGTGTCGCTCATGAAGCCGACTCACACTATCAGAGCGAATGCTTCCTGGGGCGGGATCTTGTTGGTAAATGAGGGCATCGATGATATCTTCGATATATTGGAGGTAGTGGAGTCGGTGATTTTGAGTTGCTTTTTGGTAGCAGACAAACGAATTAAAAAGGGCCATGTGAAACAGGTGAAACGCAACTTTTTTGTGCCAATAACGGGACTTTCTGGTTGATAAGTAGGGCTGTAGCATCTGGTCGTTTAAATCCACCCCCCCCCCCCCCATGTACAAATTGTAGTCGTGGACACATTCGGGCTTTACAATGGAGCCGCGTCTTCTTGGGATCTCCACCATGGTGTCATTGTGGATCGTAGAGAGGATGTGGACATCTTTCTTGTCCCTCCACTTCATGGCCAACACCTCCTCGTTCCTCATGGATGCCGATTCTCCAGGTCGCAATTTTTTTGTCAATAAATTTTGTGGGAATCCCTTCCGTTTTTTTTTTGAAGGTACCGCAGGCCGGGGTTTGTTTACTGTAAAGGTGGCGAAAAAGGGGCAGGCTGGTATAATAATTATCAACATATAAATGGTAACCTTTTCCGAACAGGGGGTATGCCAACTCCCAGACAATTTTCCCACTGGTTCCAATATATGTGGGGCAATCACGGTGCTGGAGCTGGGAGTCTTTGCCTTCGAAGATCCTGAATTTGCAGACGTATCCAGTGGCTCGATCACATAATTTATTTAATTTTAACCCATACCTGGCTCTCTTGCTTGGTATGTACTGCTTGAACTGCAGTCGGCCGGTGAAATGTACGATGGACTCGTCCACACAAATTTTTTGGTCTGGGATGAAAACTTCTTCAAATCGCTGGGAAAAGGCATTGATTAGGGGGCGTATCTTGTACAATTTGTCGTAGTTGGGATGATCTCGGGGAGGGCACTGTGAATTGTCATTGAAGTGGAGAAAGCGCATAATCATGTCGTATCTTTTCCTGGACATGACAGCGGAATATATGGGCATGTGTTGGATGGGGCGTTTGGACCAATATGAATGGACTTCGTTCTTTTTTGTAAGCCCCATATTGAACATAAGGCCCAAAAATAATTTAAATTCCTCCAATGTTAGACGCCGCCACTGGAACATGCGGGCGTAGGAAGAATCGGGGTTGGCAGCAATAAATTGGGATGCATACAGATTCGTTTGATCCACTATATTCTGCAGCAAATCTTGTGGGAAAAATAAACAAAAATAATCAAATTTAGAAAAATTTGTAGTGTCGGGCTGCACACCTGGCTGTGCGGTGAAAGGGGGGATGATAGCGGATCCTGAGTTGGCAGGCAACCATAAGGGGTTTGCCAGGGCATTGGGAAGGTAGGATTGGGGCTGGATTCTTCGGGTTGGGTGTGCATTTCCATTGCTTGTACTGGGCTCCTCTTCCTGGGGTATGGCGCTGCTGGTGGTGGGCAGTTCTCCTGATCTTGGTGCTGATCTTGGTGCTGATCTTGGTGCTGATCGCATTCTTTTGGGAGGGACGGTTTCCTCCGGGGACTCGGACTCTGAGCCACTATCCTCCACTGGCTCGTATTCCGAACCAGAATCGGATAATGGGAGCTCCCCGCTGCTCTCATCATCCGACATGGCAAGAATGGCATATGCCTCCTCAGGTGTGTAAACCCTTTGGGACATTATGGCAGTGCTTATTGGTGGGCCTGTGTAATGGTACTGCTGGTGGTAGTGGTGGCGGTCTGTGTGGTAGTACCGATGGAGGTATTAGTGGTGGGCCTGTGTGGTGGTACCGATGGCGGTATGGGTGGTGGTGGTACCAATGGCGGTACAGGTGGTGGTGGTACCGATGGCGGTACGGGTGGTGGTGGTGGCGGCGGTACCGGTGGCGGTACGGGTGGTGGTGGTAGCGATGGCGGTATGGGTGGTGGTGGTACCGATGGCGGTACAGGTGGTGGTGGTACCGATGGCGGTACAGGTGGTGGTGGTACCGATGGCGGTACGGGTGGTGATGGTACCGATGGCGGTACAGGTGGTGGTACAGGTGGTGGTGGCACTACCGACGGTGGTACGGGTGGTGGTACTGGTGGTGGTACCGATGGCGGCACTAGTGGTGATACTGGTAGCGGGCCTGTGTGGCAGTATAGATGCTGGGCCTGGTGGCGGTACTGGTGGCGGTACTGGTACCGATGGCGGTACTGGTAGCCTGTGTGGCGGTACCAATGGCGGTACCGATGGAGGTGGGCCTGTGACAGATGATTGACAGATGGGCTGATTGATTGACAGATGGGTTGGTTGATTGACAGATGGGTTGGTTGATTGACAGATGGGGTGATTGATTGACAGGTGGGCTGATTGACAGATCGGCTGATTGATTGACAGATGGGCTGATTGATTGACAGATGGGCTGATTGATTGACAGATGGGCTGATTGACAGATGGGCTGATTGATGTGCTGGGCTGTGTGACAGGTCCTCTTTATGGGGGGGGCGTTTTGTGCATTGTAAACTTATGTAGACAAACTACACTGAGCTAACTTACTGATCTCTTCTCTCTCCTCACAGATCGGTGTGTGAGGAGAGAGCAGGGATCAGGTAGTAACTCCTGTGGAGTTTGTTTACATTTGTGACCGGCTGTGATTGGACACAGCCGGTCACGTGGTAAACAGCCAATACATTGGCTGTTTACTCTGATCGGGGACGCGCTGTGTCCAAGGGACACTCGCCTTCCCCGATCCCCGCTCTGCAAGCCTGTGGCGGCGCGCACGGAGCGCGCCGCCGAGTCTGTTTTGACAGGTGATCGGCTGTGACTTTGACACAGCCGATCACATGGTAAACAGCCAATGAAATTGGCTGTTTACCGTGATCGGGGAAGCGCTGTGTCCGAGGGACACATGCCGTCCCCGATCACCGCGCTGCGCGCCCCCGCGGGCGCGCGCAAGGCATTATCCTGCAGGACGTCATATGACGTCCAGTATGAATAATGCAACCACTTCCCGGACGTCAATTCACTATTGACTGGGCGGAAAGTGGTTAAAGGAATATTTGACTTTTTTTTTTTCACTTTATGCATCATTAAAATGACTGCTTCAGAAAAACGTCCGTTTTTAAAACTTCTTTTTGCATTGATACATGTCCCCTGGTGCAGAACCCGGGTTCCCAAACCCTTTTTAGGACAATAACATGCATAATAGTCGTTATAATTAGCACTTTAGATTTCGAACGTTCGCATCCATTGTATTTAATAGGGTTCTAAAGTTTGTGCGAACTTTCGGTCCGTTCGCGGGTTCTGGTGCGAACCGAACCCGGGGGTGTTCGGCTCATCACTACCGGGTAACGTGTAGGAATATCCGCCTCTACAGATACGCATTGTGTGCTTGGGTTTATACTGTGTCAGTCAGTGGAATTGCCTATAGTGCTGACGAATACAACTACCGCTTACATCAGAAGTGACTGTGCTGTGTATCTGTGCCTCCATGCTTGGAGTGAAACTACTTGCATTACTGCTGTAAATACTCTTTCTACTACCGTCTCTCCAGTAATAAACGTTGCCTGATTTATAAAGTCAGTACGTGTGATTCCCTTTGTGAAGCCGCTACACCCTACACCCGCTTACATTTTGGTGTAGTGGGCAGGATGTCAGAACCATCGTCCTCAAGCGGGGTAGTGGCTAGAGGGTCAATCATGGCACCATATGGAGCGGCTTTGACCCTGATTCCAAAATTTAATGACACGAATATTCCCCTGACAGACTGGGTGGAGAAAAAGGGATTTTTATAACAGCTTACCTGTAAAATCCTTTTCTTGGAGTACATCACGGGACACAGAGCGACTTAGTCATTACTAATGGGTTATATAGATTACCTTCAGGTGTTGGCACTGGCCAATTCCAAACCGGAAGTACCCTCCCCTATATAAGCCCCTCCCACCCGGGAGCACCTCAGTTTTGTAGCCAAGCAATAAGTGTCCCAAAAAGAGGGGTGGGAGCTCTGTGTCCCGTGATGTACTCCAAGAAAAGGATTTTACAGGTAAGCTGTTATAAAAATCCCTTTTTCTTTTTCGTACATCACGGGACACAGAGCGACTTAGTCATTACTAATGGGACGTCCCAAAGCAATGCCAAATGAGGGGAGGGATACATAAGCTGGGCGCCATCAGGCATGAGGCTCTTTTGCGGCCTGCAACACACTGCGCCCAAAGGCGACATCCTCCTGACTTCTGACGTCTACCTGGTAGAATCTAGTAAACGTGTGTACTAAGGACCATGTTGTGGCCTTACAGTACTTGAGCCAGGGAGGCTTGGTGATGCACTGCCCATGAAGTTCCAACTGCTCTTGTGGAGTGCGCCCTAACTTTGAACGGAGGCGGTCTCCTTTTCAAGCCATAGGCTTGTATTATGACCTGTCGAATCCACTTGGCTAAAGTAGATTTTTGATGCTGCCTGACCCTTTCTGGGGCCTTCCGGCAGAACAAACAAAGTATCCGTTCTGCGAATCTGAGCAGTGGCTTTAAGATAAGCTTTAACTGCTCTTACTACATCCAAAGAATGCAATAACTTTTCCTCTACCGAACTAGGTTTGGGGAAAAAGGAAGGAAGAACCACATCTTGGTTCAAATGGAACCTCGATACCACCTTAGGAAGAAGGCTGGATGAGGACGTAATACTACTCTGTCCTTATGGATAACCAGATATGGCTCCTTACAGGACAAGGCGGCTAATTCCGATACTCTTTTAGCCGAACCAATGGCTACTAAGAAAATCAATTTCCTGGTGAAAAGAACCAAGAAAATGTGCCGCAATGGTTCAAATGGTTGTTTCTGTAGAACCGACAGAACCAGGTTTAAGTCCCATGGACATATGGGAATACTAACCGGAGGGCTAATACGCATCACTCCTTGTATGAAAGCTTTGATTAATGAATGCAAAGCCAAGGGCCTTTGAAAAAAAAAATATTGACAAGGCCGTCTGACCCTTGATAGTACTCAAGGCAAGCTTCCTATGTACAGCCCACTGTAGGAAGTCCAGAATCCTACCTATTACGTACTTACGTGGATGCCATTTCCTGGCCTCACCCCACGTGATGTACGCCTTCTAGATCCTATAATAGATCTGCCTGGATACCGGCTTCCTGGCATTGATCATGGTAGATACCACAGGATTAGAGAGCCCTCTCTTTTTTAGAATGTGGGCTTCTATAGCCAGGCCGTCAACCTAGGGCTGGTAAGGAAGGGTAGTATATCGGTCCTTGCGAAAGCAGGTCTGGACGATGTGGGAGGGTCCAAGGACTTCCCACTGACATTTTTACAATCTCCGCGTACCATGCCCTTCGGGGCCACGCTGGAGCCACCAGAATCACTGGTTTCTTTTCTACCCTGATTCTGCGGATTAATCGCGGTGGGAATGCATATATCAGCTTGAACTGATCCCAAGGGAACACTAGGGCATCCGAACCGCAAGCTAGGGGATCCTTTGTGCGAGACACAAATCTGTCCACCTTTGCGTTGAATCTGGATGCTAGCAAATCTACATCCGGTGTTCCCCACCGCTGGCATATTGCCTGGAAAACCTCGGGGTGAAGAGACCATTCCCCCGGGCATAATTGCTGGCGACTTAAAAAAGTCCGCTCTCCAATTTTCCACTCCTGGGATGAAAACCGCGGATATGGCTGTGACATACCTTTCTGCCCATTCCAGGATGCATTTCGCTTCCCTCTGGGCTGCACGACTCCTGGTGCCACCCTGGAGATTGATATATGCCACTGCTGTGGCATTGTCTGATTGAATTCTGACAGGTGACCCTTGGAGTTTGGATGTCCATGCTACTAGGGCATACCGGGCTGCTCGTATCTCTAAGAGATTGGTGGGCAGGGCCTTCTCTGCTTCTGACCACTTGCCCTGGAGAGACCATTGCTCCAGTACTGCCCCCCAGCCTATGAGGCTGGCAACTGTAGTGACCACCTTCCAAGAAACCGGACTGAAGGGTTTCCCTTCCCAGATTCTGGGGCACCAACCACCAATGGAGGCTCTTGCGAACGGAAGGGGACAGGGACATTGGTAAGTCTAAAGCCTGAACTTTTTTGTTCCAGGCTGACAGTATGGCCCTCTGCAAGTTCCTTGAATGGAATTGACCGTAGGGTACCGCTTCGAATGAAGCCACCATTTTTCCCAGCAGCCTTATACACAGGCGTATGGATGGTTTTTCTTTTTTGTACCCACTAAGTGGGTCAAATCTTTCAAAGACGACACCTTCTCTGGAGGTAAGAAAATCTTTCTCTGATTTGAATCCAGTCTTAGCCCCCAAGTATTCCAGGCTTTTGACTGGTTTTAGGGCTGACTTGTCTCGGTTGATAATGCAACCGTGAGATTCCAGATACTTGATTATCTTGTGAACGACCACTTCTAGTTTTTTTCACTGAGTGGTCTATCAGCAACAAGTCGTCTAGATATGCCATTATCGTTACACCTTGTGTTCCTAGTTTGGCCAATCGTAGGGCCAGAATTTTTGTGAACACTCGTGGTGCCGTGGCCAGACCGAAAGGTAAGGCTCTGAACTGAAAATGGCGCCCTTCTACTGCAAGGCGTAGAAATTTCTGGTGGGCCGGACAGATGGGAATATGCAAATAAGCATCCCTTATGTCGATCGAGGCTAACCATTCCTGCCCTTGTAGGGCGGTGGCCACCGATCGGATCGACTCCATCCGAAAAAAGTCCTGATATGTAGGAACTTGTTTAGCCCTTTTATATTCAATATGGGCCTCATGTCCCCATTTGGTTTGGGGACTGTGACAAGGTTCGAGTAAAACCCGAACCCGTTTTCTTTCAAGGGAACCTTCATGATTACCCTTGGGGCAATAGTTGCTCTAGTGCCAGAAGGAGGGATCCACTCTTCTGGGGATCGCTTGGCACGTTTGACCTTATAAAATGGGCAGGAGGAATGTCTTTTAACTCCAGCCTGTATCCCAGACTTACTGCGGGGATCACCCATCTCTGATGGTGTCCCGCCAGGTCTCTGTGAACAACTGAAGTCTTCCCCTCACCCGACTGAGTGGGGGCAACCCTTCATGACTTAGGGGGAGGTTTTGTACCTCTCTTGACCCAGGGTTTCTTGATACCCTGTGATTGTCCCTGATTTCTGCCCCCTGGATTTGACCGCGGAGGCCGTCGGAACTGTTTCACAGCCGATGTGCCAGGGACTGGAGAAGTAGGCCTCTTAAAAGAAGGACTTCTACCCTTGTTCTTAACCGGTAAGAGTGAACTTTTACCGGCAGAAATTTTCTGGATATATTTGTCCAGATCTTCTCCAAATAAGCGTTCTCCATGAAATGGGAAGCTAACCAGCAGTTTTTTACAGGGAGCTTCAGCAGACCAGTTTTTGAGCCACAGAAGCCTGTACTATAGACAGCGTAAAGCGGGAGGCCTGTTGGATTGTATCCTTTATGGCATCCACCGCAAAACACAAGGCTCTAGGCAGGTCAGCTAGGGCAAGAGCCTGCTGATCTGGTAAGTCCCTTAAGACTTGTTTCAACTGATCTTTCACTGCTTGGCAGACTCCAATCGCTGCTACCGCAGGTTGTGTCACTGATCGGACCATATTAGTCAGAGACTGAACCCATAATCTTTCAGCCTGAGATGCTGAGAAAGGTTCTTCCACTGTTGATTCCTCCATAACTGAATCAACCTCATCCTGATCCCCTTCAGGTAGGTCGATCTCTGGGACTGTTCCTCCACTAACAGGCACTCTGAAGGAATAGACGGAGATCGGACGCGCTTTTCCTGAGACAGGGAAGCAGCGATCAATGCTGTTAATCTCTCTTCCAATCCTCCCAGAGTTGAGGATAAAACCTCCTCTGTTATATATACAGGAGCAGGTGGACTGGGGACAGCCGCAGCACCAGGCATTCCTGCGGGGTTTCTACGGCTACTGACCTCTGAATTCTCAGGGGAGATTGGTGCAGTACAAGCATGCCCAATATCCTCAGAGCCCGATGGAGACCCCTTTGGCTTCCTGGAAGATCTATTTCCGGAGCGTCTGGACGACATATCCTTTAAGCACAAAGCTGAGGTATTCCCGTCGTCATACACCAATTTTGCTGGTAATAATCTAACACAGGTGCTGCTATATACCAGCTGGTGTCCACTAAAGTGCCTTTCTATGGGGATGCCTGCATCAACCGCCTCTGTGTGCCACTGTTTGTTGCTAGCTCTGTTTGCATCCAGCTGACACTTGTACTGTGTCTTTTAACTATGCTGGGACGCCCGCACATGCGCAGAAGCGCCGCGGCGCGCATCGAGCGTCATCCACCCGCCCCTTTTTTTCATAGGAGGCGCGTGCACGCGCCCGCGCGCGCGCCCGTGCGCCATTGGCGCCCTTTTCGAAATCAAACAGGGGACTAGGAGCCAGGGCCCTTTTTGCCGGAGGGCCTGTGCGGTGGATGAGCGCAGCAACAGGGCAGAGGAAGTGGATTCCCACAGAGAAACTTACCAGCTGCCTGGATCTTTTGACTTGAGAAAACCAAAGATCCACATGACAAGAAAAATGGACTACAGCGGCCTCTAGTGGTTTAACACAGGTACCGCGGTCCCTTTTTTTTTTTTTTTTTTTCTTGACTACTATTAAAATTTTACATTTTCAGTAGTTACAGGCAAACACAGATATTTAGCGGGAATACCGTTAGGTAACAGACAGAAAGACAAATTAGGCTTGGGGGTCCCCCAATAGAACCAAGTTCCTGGGGGCCCCCACTTACCTGATCCCCGCCGCAGGACTTTGTTTGGTCCACAGAAGTCCAAACTTCACCTATCACGGCAGGCATTGTAATTAAACCTTCAGGGACCGGGTTCCCAAGGATTCCACTCCCCTGGACCTGTATAGCACCCTGCACAGACAACATCTTGGTCGTGGGTATGACCAGAGCTCTGGATCCCAGGGTCCAGCCCTCCTAAGAGAAGCATTACAGGCAAAACCTTGCTCTTCTGCTGCAAGGCCCGGGTACCGACCGTTTAGCTATGAAGCTTTTTTGGTGGGATCCGGAACAGCTTACTAAGGCCCAAAAGAACCTGTACGCAAGCCCAGTGAAAACACATGTTACTCTTTGGCCAACACCTTAGACACTGGCAAAAAACTGAGGTGCTCCCGGGTGGGAGGGGCTTATATAGGGGAGGGTACTTCCGGTTTGGAATTGGCCAGTGCCAACACCTGAAGGTAATCTATATAACCCATTAGTAATGACTAAGTCGCTCTGTGTCCCGTGATGTACGAAAAAGAAATTGGACAGTTCAGTCCGCTTGTTCGAAATACCCGCAGCACACTTTTCAGATTTGGCTGTTAATGCGCTAGAAGGAGAAGCCTGCCGGGCTGTGATGGTTTTGCCCGAGAAGGAAAGGGATAGCAGAACAGCTATTGTGGGCCGCCTAGAAAGCTTGTATGACGAGCCGCTACACCCTACACCTGCTTACAAGTAGGACATATCAGTTATGAAATATCGTTAGTCCAATGCCTTGAATTACTACTGAGTAATCTGGAAACAAATAAAATGTTCTAATTTAATAATATTGGTTTTAATCTTTTGAAAATTAAAACTCAACTCAAGACCGATAAACAGGATACAAATTGATGTAGCTTTGTATTTATTAAAACATAAATATAATGTATTTTTTTTTTTTATTGCAAGCAGTTTAACCACTTCAATACAGGGCATTTTCACCCCCTTCCTGCCCAGACCAATTTTTATTTTTCAGCACTGTCGCATTTTGAATGACAATTGCGCGGTCATGCAAAACTGTACCCAAATGAAATCTTTGTTTTTTTCCCCACAAATAGAGCTTTCGTTTGGTGGTATTTTTTTCTACTCTGCGGTTTTTATTTTTTGCGGTATAAACAAAAGAAGAGCGACAATTTTGAAAAAAACACAATTTTTTACTTTTTGATTTAATAAATATCACAATTAAAAAAAAAAATAATGTAGCGGCCTCACCCTCTCTCTCTTCTTTAGCGGTTACTTTGGCTTCGGTCTAGGGGTACCTTGAAGGGGAGAGCGAGGTGCGCCACGGCCCATGTCCTCTAGATTACAGCATGTAGAGGTGAAGGCCAGTATCAGATTACATTCGGGCTGTGTATACGCTCAGAGGCAGGTCTGTTCTGCTGATAACCCCCCTTTGCTCCCAGTAATTGGAGTACCACACACTGAAAAAGGTCCAACACTTATTTATTCCATAACGGCAAACAAATAGTCCTTTGCGAGCAGACAGTTTGAGACCCATAGAACAGTTCAGTATTGGTGGGAAGTAGGTCAAGGCACAATCCTCAAAGAAACTAAACCTTTGAGGTTTCACCAACGGTTGCTAAGCACAGTGGCTGTTAAATGGACTTTTGGTACAGAGTCTCTTCCAGCGACTCTAGTGAACAGGAACTGGAGTTACCTTCGCTATGTTGCAGCCCCTGTCAGGGGGAAGACATCCCTCCAAGGGAGTTACCAGAGGCCCCGCCGTCACCGGATTAATGCTGTACCGGGCTATTCGGAAGGGTTACACTCCCCGGCCTCCTCACCTCAGATACGGGTCCCAACACCTTAGGGCCCCTCGGACTCCTCCACCCTCGCGGAACCCAGTCAAAGTTACTGGGTCCCAGGCCTTGGCCGTAGTACCTCACCCCAGGCTTAAGGTGCCTGGGATGGACTCCATCCCTCGCTCCGGCCAGGTCAAGGGCACCTGGGCCCGTAACTCGAACGTCAGCACCCAGGCTGAAGGTGCCTGGGCGCGGCTGCGTCCTCCAACTCTGAAACCCCGAGGTCAGGGCGTCCGCCCCTTTTATCTCCTCTCCCTTTGCGTCACAGCAGTTTCCACGCCCCGCTGTACCGGCGCCAGGAAAGGACAAAAAGGTACAGACTTGCGGTGCAGGTTCAACTCCGACCCAGGGCGACAACGCCACCTGCAGGCCACAGGGAACCTTGCACCACCAGAGTCCTCCAAGAACCACAAAAGGGATTCTCAGATTCCCTAACAATTAGTACATCTGGGTTAAATAACCCAGATGCTCCCCCCCAAATTTAAATACCTGCTACGATACGTATTCTTCTACATATTTTTGGTAAAAAAAATCGCAAAAAGCGTTTATTGATTGGTTTGCGCAAGAGGTATAGCATCTACAAAATAGGGAATAGATTTATGGCATTTTTATTTATTTTTATCTTTTTACTAGTAATGGCGGCGATCTGCAATTTTTATTGTGACCGTGACATTGCGACGGACAGATCGGACACTTTTGACATGTGTAGCGGGGGTCTAAATCTAGGGGGAGCACCTGGGTGGTAGAATGACCCGGGTTGCACCAATTGTGATAGGGTTCAGACCAATTAAGTCGTGGAGGACTATGGTGGTGTGTTGTTCCCTTTGACCTGTGGGTGGCGCTGTTGTCCCGGGTCGAGGTAGAACCATTACCGCAGTGCTGCACCTTTTTGTCCTGCTCTGGCAGTAGTACAGCGGGGCGGGGAGACCTGCTGTGTCTGCCGGGGGAGGGCATAAAAGGGGTAGACGCCCTCGCCACGAGGTCTTCTGCTTTACTGCTATCCCGCACCCAGGCACCTTTGGCGCCCATGGCCTGGCCGGAACAGTGTTGGAGTCCATCCCAGGCACCTTAAGCCTGGGGTGAGGTTCTACATCGGAGGCCTGGGGCTCAGTAACTTCGACTGGGTCCCGCAAGGGCGGATTTGTCCGAGGGTCCCTGAGGTGGATGGGGCTCGTATCTGAGGCGAGGAGGCTGGAGAGGTTACCCTTCTGAAGAGCATGAAGCAGCATCAACCCGGTGACAGAGGGGCCTCTGGTAACTCTCTTGGAGGGACATCTCCCCCTGATAGGGGCCACAACGCAGTGAAGGTACTCCTGTTTCTGTTCTCTGGGGTTGCTGGTAGAGACCCTGGAGGTTTAAGTTCTTTCACAAGCTAATGGGCTTTAGCAACCGCTGGTGAAACCACAGTGGTTTAGTTTACTTATCAGGACAGTGCCTCGACCTGCTCACCCCACAGTATTGAACTGTTTATTGGGTCTCAACCAGTCGGCTGAAAAAGGACTGTTTATTGGAGTGTGTTAATAAACAAGTGTTGGACGTTTATCGGTGTGTGGTACTCTGGTTAATGGGGGCAAAGGGAGGTGTCAGCACAACAGACTCGGCTCTTAAAGAAGCACACCGGCCCGAGGAAAACAACAGGTACTGGCCTTCACCTCACCCGCATCAATGGGGAGGACATGGGCCGTAGCGCATCTCACTCTCACATGCAAGATACCCCTAGACCAGAGCTATCTGATAACCGATACACGAGAGAAGGGAGTGAGGCCGCTACACATGTTTTTGGGACCATTCACATTTATACAGCGATTTGTGCTATAAAACTGCACTGATTACTGTGTAAATGTGACTGGCAGGGAATGGGTTAACACTAGGGGGGAATCAAGGGGTTAATATGTTCCCTAGTGAGTGATTCTAACTGTAGGGGGAGGGGACTGACTGGGAGAGGAGACCGATGTGTGTTCCTCTGTACTGGGAACACACATCGGTCTCCTCTCCTCTGACAGGACATGGATCTGTGTGTTTACACATACAGATCCATGGTCCTTCCGTGATCGTGCGCAATCGCGGGTGCCTGGCAGACATTGCGGCCGCCGGGCACGCGCACCGGGCGATGCGGCGAGCGTGCACGAGCGCCCACTAGCGGCCCGAGTAGCTCAGGACGTCATATGACGTCCACCTGGAGGGATGGAGGGTTCCTGCCGACGTCATACATATTACTATGACTCGGTAAGGAAGTGGTAAAATATCTGAACTTGGCTAGGTATTGGCTTTTTTAATCCCCTGTACACCAAAGCTCAGTCTAGTAGGGGGAAAAGCAGCACAAACAGTGCCATAGCTGGGGGACCAAAAAAACGTGGTCCACACTGAGTGCCGTCTATCTGGGGTGGGCTGTGGCCACTTGACATTATAGCGTGACCCATAGCCAGAAAAAAACAGGCATGCAAAGGCAGTGACTGCAAACATTCTTTCATCTCCCTTTGAAGAGCAATCCACTGCAGATTTTCAGTAGGGCAGTAACTGTGAAATTATCCTTCCTGATTTTCCTTCACCTCCTGGCTTGTAAAAGTTTTGCCAGCAGGACAAGAGGTGAGGGTAAATCTTTCTAACAGGGCCCCAGATAGCAGTAAAACCCAGACAGGAGTTCTAATTTTTCTCCATTCTGTCCAAAACTAGAAAAAAAAATTTGGGCTTCACATACATTTTTACAGGTTTACTGCAAATTCCTCATTTATATCATGGAGGAGTTTAATCTCATAGACTGACATTTTTTTTTTGCATAAAAAAGGTCTTGGTGCAACATCTGCAAAAGTTGATCCTGTCCTTCACTCTCCTCACCTACTCACATCGAAAACTTTTCAAAAGCCTCTCCTCCCTTTTTTTACTTAGGACTTTCTAACCCTAAAGCCTCGTTCACATGGCCGGTTTTCTCGGCAAGAAACGACAAGAAAACTGGGAGAGCTTTCCTGCAGAGAAAACCGTGCGTGTGTACGAGGCTTGGAGGTTTCTCGTCGGGAAATCTGCCCAGAATCTCAACGAGAAAAATAGAGAACCTGCTCTCTATTTTCTCGTCTGCATTCTTGTCGGCCTGTTTCCCGACAAGAAACCCGAGCGTGTGTACACTTACCTTCCTCCATGGAAACCCGCACATGCTCGAAATGACTTTGACGCAAGCGGTAGCTTCCAAGGCATAGGTAGGGTGAAGCAAGATGGCGGCGACGGCATCAAATGTGACGAGCGCATGCTCGTCGTAGTCGATGACGTCACCGCGTTCGTGCCATTCAAAAGAACGGCGGTTCTTTTGAATCGTACATGTGTACACTCGGCCGCAACAAGAATCTTGTCAATATCTCGTCAGGAAAAACAATGTTTTTTTTCCTGATGAGATTCTCGGCCGTGTGTACTAGGCTTTCAGTTGTTCAACCTTTATCCTCTTTCTTTCTTGTCTGGCCTGTTGCCTTGACCTTTGGTTTACTAACTAGTCTGCACATTTCAGAAACTTGTTTACCTTGATTAGAACTGAATTTTTGGAATCAAATTAACTGTTCTCAAGTCTGAGCCCCCTTTACACCGTATACTAGGCATTGGCCTAAATTGAACTTCAGAGCTTAGAAAGCAACATGACCAAGCAAGTCTTTAAATATATATAGTATTAACAATGTATAATTCTGGCGCCTAATTGTTTTTTGTCCATTAGCTACTTTTAGTTGCTTTATAGGTCATGAATTACTTAAATTAGTAATAGAAAAAAAAAAAAAAGATATATTCCCATTAAAATACCTGTTGATCTTGTCATAAATTCAGAGTTGACCTTTGTTCTTTGTACACTTCATATGTTGTCTCGAAAAGTTCTCCCAGTTCTTATCGTGAACTAGAAAAAAAAAATCGCAATGTTTTGACGATGAGGAGAGGGGAGGGCTTCTATGGTTTAACATAAGACAACTGAGCAGGGCTGACACCATTTACTGAGATGTCAGTCATGAAAAACGCATGTGTTGTCAGGCCACAACAGAAATTCGGAGCAATTTTGGCATATCAACAGGTATCTAAAGAGATAAAACATGTGCATGTACTGCAGAGATTTATTGCATATGTTTTTAACTGCTTGTGGACTGCCCCAAGCACATATAAAGCACATGTACGTAATGCAGCATTTCTGGGTAGGGAATGCGTGTGCGCTGCCCCATCTGTGCAGTGATTTGCTACAGCACAAGTCGGTTAGCAGGTCCCAGACCATTATTTATGTCCGGGACCTGCTGATTGGCTTAGCAAATCACAGTACAGAGCCCTGTGTTTATGAACAACACAAGACTTTGTACACAGAGCAGAGATGTGGCTGTGTTTTCTCCCTGCAAAGCAGGGAGAAAAATCAGACACCTCTACTAGTAAAAGCAGCACCTATTGCACACATTACACTTGTTAGGCACACAGTTAACCCTTTTATTACCTCTAGATGTTAACCCCCTTCCTAGCTAGTGTTATTAGTACAGTGACAGTGTATAGTATTAGCACTGTATTACTGTCAATGGTGATGTCAGTGGCAGTTAGTTCCCACCCAGCGTCAGTTAGTGTCAGATTGTATGCCGCACTATCACGATTCCACTATAGGTCGCTGATCTCCGCCATTGCTAGTATAGAAATAAATAAATACAAATTCCAGTATATATACCATCGTTTGTAGATGCTATATCTTTCACGCAAACCAATCAATATACACTTATTGGATTTTTTTTTACCAAAGACATGTAGCGGAATACATTTTGGCCTAAATTTTTTAAGAAATTTTATTTTTTTATTTGATATGTTTAATAGCAGAATGTAAAATAGGGGAGACACACATAGAAGGTATGGCACTATTTATTACATTATGGATATCTGACATACACAAAAGGGAGCGCTGAGAAGGGGATCACCTTAAACATTTGAAAAGTAAGGTTTATTTATTTTTTTCATGACTTTCAGATAACATTGGTTTTTAGTTATCTAACCTTTATTTTCTTCTTTACTTGTCTAGCCTGTTTCCTTGACCTTTGGTTCACTAACTAGCTTGCAAATTTCATAAACTTGTTTACCTTGATTAGTACTGAATGCTGAAATAAGATTGAACTGTACTCAAGTCTGAGTCCTCTAGGTATTTACCTGAACTGAAATTGAGAGCTTAAAACATGACCAAACAATTAGCAAATCTACATCATTAAAAAAATGTAGGATTCTGTCACTTTTTGTTCATCAGCAATATCAGTTACTTTATAGGTCATCTATTCCTAACGCAGTATTAATCACCAGTTTATTAGTCGTCTTTATTTTATTTTTCCCCATTATTTTTACTTGTTGATCTGGCAAATAAGTCTGTTATTTTTCCAAAAAAGGATACATTGGTCGCAGGACTTTAAATGAGGAAAATCACTTTAAAACATGATTACAAATTTATTACATGATAGCAGATTTCATGTTCACAGTTTATAAACACAATATATTAACAATTCAAAAGAAATATAATAAGCTAATCCATAATAGGTTACCATAATAATATAAATTCATAAAAAAACTTGATATTTGTATACATGATATTTTAACAGATGATACATGATTATTGGCAAATGGAAATACATGATTGCATAGTACATACCGATCCACATATTTATTGGCATTCTATAACTCTACGCGTTTCGTGGATCACAGTCCACTTCCTCAGAAGTAGATGCAAGAAAATTATCTAAAAAGATAAGAAAATGCCAGAATGATAATAACATGTACAAAATAGATGGCTCCCAACGCAGGAAGGATAAAAAAAAAAGAGGGGAATAATGTGATCATGTTGCCCTGTTACTTATAGGTCAGCTTAAAAAAGGGGGGGGAACCTAGCAGCCCTGTAAGTGGGGGTGTGACGGGAGTCACTTTGGGCGGAGGGCTTGGGGAACCCAGGTTACCTTGGAGAGCACTGGAGGCTCCTTGTCCAGCTCCCCTAGCCCCTCTTATGTGTAAGTTAACCTGTGTCTATTAGGGGCACAGGCTGACTGAGAACCCCAGTCTGACCTCAAGAATATATGAAGATAAAGTCCACTGTTCATCAGAGACCATTGCTAGATGGTTTGAGGTGGGGTGGGGGCTGCTTTGTGTTTGTTAGGTGTGGCTGTATCCCATTGTTCTATTGTGTCTGTCTGCCTTGGGAGCAACCTATTATGGGATGTATATGTCTATGTGTATTTGCTGTGGGAGGGGGGAATTCCTCCAACAGCTCTTCCTGCTGATTGGACAGTCTACTGATGACGCGCCGCCGCCGGCGCGCTCGTGACCTGGTCCGGAGCTCCGTGATTGCGTCCGCGGGACCCGCGGACCCGATCGCCGCCGGTGTCCCGCGATCAGGTCACAGAGCTGAAGAACGGGGAGAGGTAAGTGTAAACAAACAACTCCCCATTCTTCACAGTGGCACTGTCAGTGATCGTCTGTTCCCTGTCATCGGGAACAGCGATCAGTGACGTGTCACGCCAAGCTACGCCCCCTAACAGTTACAAGCACTCCCTAGGTCACACTTAACCCCTTCAGCAACCCCTACAGGTTAACCCCTTCACTGCCAGTGTAATTTTTACAGTAATCAGTGCATTTTTATAGCACTGTTCGCTGTAAAAATGACAATGGTCCTAAAATGGTGTCAAAAGTGTCCGATGTGTCCGCCATAATGTCGCAGTCATGATAAAAATCGCTGTTCGCCTCCATTACTAGTGCAAAAAAATATATATTAATAAAAATGCCATAAAACTATCCCCTATTTTGTAGACGCTATAATTTTTGCGCAAACCAATCAATAAATGCTTATTGCAATTTTTTTTTTTACCAAAAATATGTAGAAGAATACGTATCGGCCTAAACTGAGGGAAAAAAAAATTATATATTTTTTGGGGGATATTTATTATAGCAAAAAGTAAAAAATATTGCTTTTTTTTTCAAAATTGTCGCTCTATTTTTGTTTATAGCGCAAACAAATAAAAACCACAGAGGTGATCAAATACCACCAAAAGAAATCTTTATTTGTGGGAAAAAAAGGACGTCAAATTTTGTTTGGCAGCCACGTCGCACGACTGCGCAATTGTCAGTTAAAGCAACGCAGTGCCGAATCGCAAAAAGTGGCCCAGTCTTTGACCAGCAAAATGGTCCGGGGCTTAAGTGATTAAAGTTCCACGACCAATGTGTCTTTTTGTTATTTATATATTCAGGGATGGAGGCTCATCACTCATGGTGCTTCAGACCACATCTATTTTTCTCTGTTATTTTTCAACTTCACCTCTTGCCGACCGCGTAACACATATATGCAGTGACGAAAAAGATGGGCTTTAATGCCCAGCTACTGCACATATGTGTTCACAACTTTAGGTGGTTGTATGCTGAGCAAATGCTTCCAGCATGCTCCCAGCACACTGACCAAGCTGTCTCTGGCAGTTCTCAGTCAAGGCTTCTAAATTGGGAGCGAGCGTGATCAGCTCCCTATTAGGGATGAGCTTCGAGTTCGAGTCTAACCCATGCTCGACTCGAGCATCGGCTGTTCGCCGAATTGCGAACATTATGGGCCGTTCGCGCCAAATTCGAGTGGCGTGACACGGCCCATAATTCACTGCAGCATCGCAGTGCATTGCTGGCTGATGATTGGCCAAGCATGCACTATGACCCGCAATCTTTGGCCAATCACAGAGTAAAAAAAAACGGAGAGCCATAATTGGCCAAAGCCATGGTGGCTTTGGCCAATTATGCCTCAGGGGATTTAGTACACGCCCCACACTATATAAGGCGGCCTGGAAGTTGGCCTTGTGTAGTGTGTTGCGGTGTTGGTTAAAATACAGACGGAGAGAGAGACAGTGTATTTTGATTTGAGTTAGATAGAGCAGGCAGGTGAGTCAGTTGGCTGCAGTTACAGTGTGTAGAGGATATATATGCATCCTAGGTGTTGTGTATATATATTTATACACTGTATTCAGTTTAGCTAGATCCGTTCCTGTTATTCTATACTGTGACAGGCAGGCAGGTGATTGTGCTAGCTGCAGTGTTTCACTTAGTGTACTGTGTCCTTTGCATAGCATTCACCTAAAGCTTACCTGAATACAATTAGTGGTGTTTTCATAATAAAACTACAGGCAGGGAGCTGCATTAATTTCATTTAGTGTACTTCTGTCCTTTGCACAGCGTTCACTTAAAGGAACCTGAATACTATTGGTGGTGTTCTCATAATAAAACCACAGGCAGAGAGCTGCAAGTATTTTCAGTTAGTGTACTGTGTCCTCTGCACAGTGTGCACCTAAAACTAACTGAAGAAAATTGCTGCTTTTCTCATACTAATACCACAGCAGGCAGTTGATTCTGATAGCTGTATTATAATCAGTATAGATTATAACAGCTCTGATGATATCCACATAGGATGAAACATGTCAGGCTGGCCGATGCAAGCACGCTGATAGCCGCGGAATTGTTTTTTATGCCTTGATGTTACCTGTACGCTTGTAAGTAGACTACAATAAATGCTTATGTTTTTTACCTTATGGGCTTCACTATGCTGCCTTTCTTTCTTCATATTGGGTAAAACTCCTCGCTGAGATTTGCATAGTATCCACATCCACCTTCTGAGCCTTGGAAATTGCCTTGATACTAGTGATGTTGGTCTTCCCTGTGATTGATCCATCTGGTTTGGAGCGTTTTTCTCTCAACGTTTGACCCTCTACATCATATGATTACATCGCCTGTTATTTTCCACTTTCTGGTAAGCAGATTGTGAGCAGTCTTACATCATTTCTACACCTATCCAATGTTGATCGATTTTCAATTATTTGGACTATTTATTTGTCATTTCACTGTAGCGCTGCATTTTTGGATTTTTATTATTTGTGTTTGCTATCAACAGACTGTGCTAGCTGCTATTTACTTTTCATTCACGGATAGCGCAAATATTTTCACTGTGTTTATATATATATATATATATATACATCCCACCTTTGTGTAGGTACATCTCACTGCAGGTCATTAGTATGTCTGGAAGGCAAACAAGGAGAGGCAGACAGTCACAAGGCAATAAAAGAGGGCAAGCAGGCTCTGTGTCTAGAAGCAACAGTGCTGGTCGTGGGCACGGTGCATCCTCTTCAGCACGTGGCCGTGGGACACGCTTGTCCTTCTTTTCGGCAGCTAGCCATGTTGAGCTGCAACATGCCCAAGACTTGGTAGAGTGGATGACCAAGCTGTCCTCATCCTCCTCATCCTCTCTCACCCAGGCTCAGGGTACTTTGTCTGGCAAAGCATCTGCCAAAGCGGCCTCTTCCCTCGGCTCAATGGCATCAGTCACTCCTTCCCTAGCCCCACCATGTCCTCCTGAGGAGTCCCCCGAACTGTTTGACCACAGTGTTGAGTACATGCCCCAGGAGGATGCCCAGTGTTTTGAAGGCTCCGATAATGAAACCCAGCTAGAGGAAGGCAGTAACGTGAGCCCAGAGAGAGGGGGTGCCCAACAAGGACAGCTATCTGGCAGTCATGTTCCCCAGATGCAGCATACTGTTAGATTTGCTCCAGTGATGGGGAGGGAGGGGATGATGAGGTCACTGACTCCATGTGGGTGCCTGATAGAAGAGAGGAGGAGGAGGAAGAGGAGGCACATCTCCAACGAGGCAGGGTGCCCTCCAGGGGCCAGCTTAAGGGCAGCACACCGACTGCATCACACTGCAGAGCTCCGCATGTGCAGGGCGCTGCTGTCTCTGCGCGTTATTCCAAAAGTTCTTTGGTGTGGGCCTTTTTTCAGACGTGTGCAGCAGATCGCACCGTTGCCATTTGCAACATATGTCTGAAGCGTATCTCGCGTGGTCAAAACATCAGCCGCTTGGGCACCACGTGCTTGACCAGACATATGTCGACCTGCCATGCAGTTCGCTGGCAAGCATACATAAAAAACCCACACCAAAGAACAAAGCGGACCTCTCCTTGCTCCTCATCAGCTGGGATCTCCAACCCCACTATACCTTCAGTCCTCTCTGAAACCTGCACTGAGAGGAATGAAGGTGTAGAATTAGGTGTGTCACAGCCAAGTGCTTGCGGGCAATCTGCTATTGGTACACCGACGTCAGATTGTACCAGGCAAATTTCCCTGCCCCAGCTGCTGCACCACCGAAAGAAGTTCACTCCCAGCCATCCACATGCCCAGCGGTTGAATGCTAGCTTGGCTAAATTGCTAGCACTTCAACTGCTGCCTTTTTAGTTGGTAAACTCTGCCCCCTTCCGTGAGTTTGCGGAGTGTGCGGTTCCTCAGTGGCAGGTTCCCAAACGCCACTTTTTCTCACGGAAGGCGATTCCGGCTCTCTACCGGCATGTGGAAGGCAATGTCTTGGCCTCGCTGGACAGGGCAGTCAGCGGTAAGGTGCATATTACCGCTGACTCATGGTCCAGCAGGCATGGACAGGGAAGTTTCCTATCTTTCACGGCACATTGGGTGACTCTGCTGGCAGCTGGGAAGGATGCAGGACAAGGTGCAGTAGTGTTGGAGGTTGTTCCGCCACCACGCCTCCAAAATGCTACTACTGGTGATTCTGACACACCTCTCTCCTCCACCCCTCCTCTTCTTCTTCCTCCATGGCCTCTTCCGGTGCTCCGTAGGCATTCAAGGGGCTACGCAAGTACGCAGGCAAAATGATGCCATGTGGTGCTTGAGCTGGTGTTCCTTACGGGACAGGAGCCACACCGGGGCAGAGATTCTGTCAGCTCTGCAGGGGCAGGCTCAGAGGTGGTTGACGCCACGCCAGCTTAAGCCAGGAAGGGTGGTTTCCGACAATAGAACCAACCTCCTCTCCGACCCTCCGACAGGGACACCTGACCCATGTGCCCTGTTTGGCTCACGTCCTTAACTTGGTGGTGCAGCGGTTCTTGGGCAGGTATCCGGGCTTACAGGAGGTCCTGAAGCAGGCCAGGAAACACTGTGGGCATTTCCGTCGGTCATATAGTGCCAGTGCTCGACTGGCTGACCTGCAAAAGGAATACAACCTGCCCAAGAACCGCCTAATCTGTGACATGCTCACCAGGTGGAACTCTACGTTGGCCATGCTGCAGCGGCTGCACACACAGCAGAGGGCCATCAATGAGTATCTGTTGCAATATGGCACCAGGACAGGGTCAGGGGAGCTTGGATTTTTTTCCCCACGCCAGTGGGCCATGATCAGGGATGCATGCACTGTCCTGGCTCCATTTGAGGAGTCCACGAGGATAGTGAGCAGTGACAGTGCATGCATCAGTGACACTGTCCCTCTTGTCCACCTGTTGGAGCACACGATGCATGGAATAATGGACAGGGCACTTGAGGCAGAACAGAGGCAGGAAGAGGAGGACTTCCTTGCCTCTCAAGGCCCCCTTTATCCAGACAGTGTCCCTGCTGGCCCGGCTATCACACAGGAAGAGGACGAGGAGGAGGATTGTGTCAGCATGGAGGTGGAGCCTAACAGTCAGCATCAGCAGCAGTCTTCAAGGGATCAATTACAGTCCCAAGACACCCATGGACTTGTACGTGGCTGGGAGGAGGTGGCTGCGGATCATGTCGTCCTGAGTGACCCAGAGGACTCCGAACCAAATGCCTCAGCAAACCTACGCTGCATGTCCTCCCTGATCCTGCAAAGCCTGCGGAAGGATCCTCGTATTTGTGCGATCAAGGAGAGGGATCATTACTGCCTGGCAACCCTCATTGATCCACGTTACAAGGGTAAGGTCAGACTTGGACACCTTTCCCACCGAAAATCCTCTCGGTTACTGGGTCTTGAGGATGGATCACTGGCCAGAGCTTGCACAGTATGCAATTGAGCTACTGGCTTGTCCTGCATCCAGCGTTCTTTTGGAACGCACATTCAGTGCTGCTGGAGGCTTTGTAACCGATTACAGCCTGTCCACCGACTCGGTCGCTCGACTGACCTTCATAAAAATTAATCAGTTTTGGATCACCACCAGCTACCAAGCACCTGATGCTGATGTAACCAAATAATATTTTTTGAAATGTCAGATCCCTTTAAGACTGCCTATTAGGCTTGTGCACAACGGAAAAATTCGGTTAGTTTCGGTTCGTTTCTTTTCGGTCCTGTTGATTCGTAATCATTCGTAATTTTGCTAGACGGGATTTTTCGTGTTCGGACTAATTCGTATTTTTGCAAGCGACATTTTTCGTTGAATTTTTAGTTGATTTATAATTCGTACTTTCGGTAGAGTACATTGTTTTTCGTTGATTCTGGACACAACTCCTACTTTCGTAACTTTTTTTGGGTTTGTTGATTCGTAATTTTCTGTGTCTCTCTCACGACGACGCTGCCTATTATGCCTAATGTGCTTCGAATGGATTTGTACTTTTCTAAATACATAGCGGTTATTTGTAACGATTCGAAATCTCGTATTTTACTTTCGTTTTTTACATGCGGCTATAGCCTCCGCCCCTGTACACCATTTTGAGAGGGTTCAGCACGGTGAGGGAGAAGCAGAGAGCAGAGCAGAGTGTTATTGTGCTTCGAATGGATTCGAAATCTCGTATTTTACTTTCGTTTTTTACATGCGGCTATAGCCTCCGCCCCTGTACACCATTTTGAGAGGGAGTTCAGCACGGTGTGGGAGAAGCAGAGAGCAGAGCAGAGTGAGTGTTATTGTGCTTCGTATGGATTCGTACATTCGTAACTTTTTCATAACGAATTATGCCGAAGACATTCGGGCATTCGCTATTTGCGGTATAATTTATTTCGGATTCGGTCTTATTCGTAATTGCTTTGTTCGGAAATTCGAATGCTTCCGAATGTCCGAAAGTTGCTAAATTCGGACGAATTTCGATTCGTTACGAAACGAATTGCACAAGCCTACTGCCTATGCTAATGCTGAGTGACTATCCTGTTATGCTGAGTGACTATCCTCTTCCTCCTCAATGATCATGCTGATAGCATGTAAGAACATTTTTGTTTCTGGGCACCGCCACCAGTGGCTAAGGCCCTATTTTTCAGCCCCTGTTTAACAGGAGCGTGTATTTAAAATTTTTGATGCAATACTTTGCAGCAGGGCTCATTGCTGCACTCCAACTACAGTATCTGTGAGGGGCTGCAGGGTTGTGGCACCAGCACCAGTGCCTAAGGCCCAATTTTTCAGCCCCTGTTTAACAGGGGCGTCTAAATACAATTTTTGATGCAATACTTTGCAGCAGGGCTCATTCCTGCGCTCCTAATAGAGTATCTGTGAGGGGTTGCAGTGTTGTGGCACCAGCACCAGTGCCTAAGGCCCCATTTTTCTGCCCCTGTTCAACAGGGGCATGTAATTAAAATTTTTGATGCAATACTTTGCAGCAGGGCTCATTGCTGCGCTCCAAGTACAGTATCTGTGAGGGCTTACAGTGTTGTGGCAACACCACCACCAACACCACCACCAGCAAAGGCCCAATTTTTCTGCCCCTGTTCAACAGGGGCATGTAATTACAATTCTTGATCTAATATTTCACAGCTGGGCCCATTCCTGCGCCCACCAAGAGTAACTGTGGGGACTTACAGTGTTGTGGCACCACCACCACCACCACCAAAGGCCCAATTTTTTGTAAGGGGCAAATTTCAGCAGAGTATATAGGGCAGGCCCTTACTTTCAAACATCCAACTTACAAACGACTCCTACTTGCAAACGGAAGGAGACAACAGGAAGTGAGAGGAAATCTACCCCTAGGAACGGACGGAAAGTGAGGTGAAATGTTCTGAACAGGTGCACAGACAGCAAAACAATTGTTACAGAGGTGATAACCATTCCCTATGTTTTCCAAAAAGCTTAAAGTGGAAGTGTCACGGGCCGGGCAGGCGACTATAGAGGAGGCAGGAGGTGGATCCACTGTACCAGAGAGGGGATGGTACGAATCGCACCGAGGGACCGGTTCTAAGCAGCTACCGGTTTTCACCAGAGCCCGCCGCAAGGCAGGATGGACTTGCTGCGGCGGTAGCAACCAGGTCGTGTCCCCCAGTAGCGACTCCACCTCTCTGGCGGCTGAGGCTGGTGCGGTACAAAAGGACTAGGCAGAGGCAAGGTCAGACGTAGCAAAGGTCAGGGCAGGCGGCAATGGTTCGTGGTCAGAGACAAAGGCAGAAGGTCAGGTACACAGGCAAGGTAAACTCAAAATACTTCCACAAGGTACTAGGACAACAAGATCCGGCAAGGACAGGAAGGGGAAGTGGGTTTAAATAGGTTTTGGGTAGTGGAACCGTAATTGGACCGGGCACCAATCAATGGTGCACTGGCCCTTTAAATTTTAGAAGGCCGGCGCGCGCGCGCCCTAGAACACAGCGGGGCCGCGCGCGCCGGGAGGAAGCAGGAAGAGGAAGGTAAGTGGAGAGGAGAGCGGAGCAGCGCCCACGGCCAGGGGGGCTGGCCGGAGCGCCGCAGAGGGGACGACGCCGTGAGTGCTCCGGGCTGGATGGGACACCCGGAGCACTCGGCGTTACAGGAAGTAAACCCTCCTATCATTTTCAGGCAAGGAAGCTGCCATCTTGGCCTCTGTTTAATCTTCAACTGCCATGATGCTGCACATGTGATCAGTTATGACACCAGCCATTGGATGGTGTGACAGTTTGGTTGAGAGCACAACCATTGTGACAGTTGGCATTCCAGGCATGCCGGCAATGTAACTGCTTTTTGAAACTGTTAAATCGTTGGGTTTACTTCCGCTTTAAAAATAGATTTTTTGCCTGGCGCTACACTTAAAAAATTTACCTGTTCCAAATTACAAACAGATTCTATTAAGAACAAACCTACAGTCCCTGTCTTCTTTGCACCGCCTGTATACTGCTGTTCAGAGTATATAGGGCCTTTTTTTAATTTGGGTGCGGGGTTCCCCTTAATATCCATACAAGACCCAAAGGGGCTGGTAGTGGGCTGGGGGGGTACCCATGCCATTTTTCTCAATGATTTTCATCCATATTGCCGGGACCAGACATTACATTAAAGCAGTTTTAAATTACTCTTTTTCCTTTAGAAATGTCATTTGGTGCAGGGACAGTTCTAAACACAGGAAACACGTGCCACTTCACAGGCAGACTTTAGACACCCCCCAGGTACGATATTTAAAGGAATATTTCCCTTTTTTTTCCACTTTAAGCATCATTAAAATCACTGCTCGTGTAAAAACGGCCGTTTTTAAAACTTTTTTTTGCATTGATACATGTCCCCTGGGGCAGGACCCGGGTCCCCAAACCCTTTTTAGGACAATAACTTACATATTAGCCTTGATAATTAGCACTTTTGATTTCAAACGTTTAGAGTCCCATTGTATTTAATAGGGTTCTAAAGTTCGCACAAACTTTCGGTCCATTCGCAGGTTCTGGTTCGAACCGAACGGGGGGGTGTTCGGCTCATCCCTACTCCCTATCATTTGAGCACTGTGAGAGCCAATCATAACAGTCACATGATACAGAAGCCACATCTTGGTCTTAACGGTTAACAGACCAAGCTGTCCAGGAAAAGCAGAGGGCTGAGACAAACGATTTAACACTGACATGGGTGTGTACAATGGTCAGCTGTTATTTATTTAAAACCTTTGTTTCTCTGTTGCTCCCCCTGGTCCCACATCCAGAATGGAGACACCCTAGGACAGGAGGTGTTTTACTGGCCAGATCAAGATGATCTAGAATCTGGAAAAAAAAGCTTAAAAAATAAAACTAATGCAGCCACCCCATTTAAGAATGGTAATCTGAAATCTGTTGCAATTTTGTTTTTGGGTTTCATATTGTTTTTAACTGGTAATAGGAAAACAGCTGTGTATATATAGGTACAAGATAGCTCAAATGGAACAGGATTTTTTACTTTATTTTTTATTTTTATTTTTTTACTTATTTAGGGTGCACAAATGATAACACCATTAAAAATTTACGAAATCATTTATTATTCCCATTAAAGATGTTTGATGAAATCAATAAATGTTTAATGGTTTCCTTTCACGCTGCTAATCCATTCAACTTGGATGAAGTTACAGATGTTGTTCGGTCAAACCGATAATCACGGTATAGTATTATACAACAGTATTTGGTTTTATCAAATCAATACTTGATCAAGCTACAGATGCACCTAAAACTGTGTAAAACTGTGTAAGGGGCCCCAAAATTTCTGATGGTGGCCCTGACTGTGGCATCCACTGAATAATGAATGACCATTGACCAAACAAACCACCTGTAGCCTGTCAGTGTTCCTGGGGAGTAAAAGGAAAAAAATAAAAGGAAAAAAAGAAAAAAAGTAAAAGGAAAAAAAGGAAAAAAAGAGAGGGCGCACCGACCTAGTGCATAACCAGTGGCTAGGTTTATTAAAAATATATAAAAAGATTACAAATACTCACAAAGCAAGTATGAAAATAGGCACGTATAACATTCCATCAATGGGAATTGCCTCCTGCTGGAACCAGACACCAGAGAGTCCAGATGACAGGTGTAACAGCTACGGCTGACGCGTTGCGAAGGCGAACCCTCTTCCTCAGAGCCAAAAAGTTTCCTGGGGAAACAGAGAGGTGGATGATAGTTCCCAGGTGGCTCAATGGTGATCACAATGAGATGGATGCAGAGATTCAATCAGCAAATGAAATGCATAATTATGTAAATCACTGTCAGTAAAAAGTTGTAAAGGCAGCACTGTGCAGCATAGCTGCACCAGTAAAACAGAGCTCCCGTGCTTTCTCTTCAAGGCTAGATTGCCAATCACGTACCTCCAGGGACAGTTCACACAAAAGCGAGGCAGTGGTATCAGTTGGATGCTTGGGAAGGTGTCTGATGCTCAGAGGAGTGACGTCAACGCGTTTCAATGGGAAACCCCAGCTTTTTTAGGACATCCAGCTGATACCACCGCCTCGCTTTTGCGTGGTCCGTGGCGCGGACCGCTTTCTGGGAACAGTGGAACACGGGAGCTGTGTAAGTGTGCAGCAGCTGCGGCCCGCCAGTTTTTTCAGTCAAAGATCCCCCTGCTCTCCACGCTTCGGTGTATACCAAATTGTATTTGGTATACTTTTTATCATATTATTTAAATATTACAATTATCCGTGGTATTATTTCCCTAGGCCCCTTCCATGTGGCACTCAGCACTTACCTTCTCTTTGGTATAGTGCACAATTTTTCATATGCCTCCCCAGACCATCACTGACCCACCACCAAACCGGTCACCGTAAACGATGTTAAAGGCAGCATAACATTCTCCATGGCTTCTCCAGACCCTTTCATGTCCTTCCCATGTGCACATGGTGAACCTGCTCTCATCTGTGAAAAGCACAGGACACCAGTGGCGGACCTGACAATTCTGGTGTTCAATGGCAAATGCCAAGTTCACTGGCATTTGGCAAGTGCCGGGCAGTGAGCACAGGGCCCACTAGAGGACGTTGGGCCCTCAGGCCATCCTCATGAAGTCTATTTCTGATTGTTTGGTCAGAGACATTCACACCAGTGGCCTGCTGGAGGTAATTTTGTAGGGCTTTGGCAGTGCTCATCCTGTTCCTCCTTGCACAAAGGAGCAGATACGGTCCTACTGATGAGTTAAGGACCTTCTACGGCTCTGTCTAGCTCTCCTAGAGTTACTGCCTGTTTCCTAGAATCTCCTCCATGCTCCTGAGCCTGTGCTGGGAGACACAGCAAACCTTCTGGCAATGGTACGTATTGATGTGCCATCCTGGAGGAGTTGGACTCAGTCAGTGTCAGTGGCCTCCACCTGTAAAACCATTCCTGCTTTGGTGGTTGTCTCAATGTTGCCCATCTAGTGCATCGGTTGTTAATTTCATTAACACCAAAGCAGCTGAAACTAACTAACAGCCCCCTCTGCTACTTAACTGACCAGATCAATATCCCAGGAGTTGAATTGGCTTGATGCTATACTCTGATTAAAAAATGTTCCTTTCATTTTTTTGAGCAGCATATATTGAAAGGATGTACATTCTGTTCCCAAATTTGAATTATATCCACTTACCTACAAAGACAAAATGTTCATCATTTTCTTTTTTGGAGCAGAGTCAGTTCGGTACAGCTACGGTGGGCTTTTACCAACAACTTTATTAGTCCTCTGGAAAGTTTTTCTTTTTCATTATACTTTTTTTTTTTTATATTTTCTCTGATGGCCACCTCAAGAAATGTTGCTATTTTTATGTCTTTTAAAGACTTTATGTATGCATCTATACCTTAATATTATAGGTTGGATGGGTGGAGTTGGGGCAGCAGGTTGTTTTAGTTCAATCTTATTTTATTAAAAGAACAAATATAACATGTATGCAACAGTATTGTTGGTAGTATCAAATAAATTGAATAGAAAAACATCATGGTTCCACAAAGTTTGTGATAGATAGTCTCTGCTTTTGTTTTTTAAACAAAACTACAGAGTAGAACAAAATAAGGACAATAACAAACATATAGCTATAACATCAAGGTGGGCAGCAGGTTGTTTTTAACCATATATGTTGTATGTGGAATAATTTTTCATCTATGTGGAATAAAGATTTTGATTTATATTACATTTGGGAGCTGAATTATATATTTAGATAGGTAGGTATAAGTGGTATGTTTCATGCAATAGTCATAATTGACAATTGAATGAGTATGGTGACAGGTAGAGCCCACATCCATTGTGTATTGGCTTTATTTTGCATTTAATTGATTGTGGAGGGTTCCCTTAAGAAAAGTTCTCATGTCCTTAGGACCTTAGGGTAACTCTTTGGTGCGGTGTATTGAAGCTACAGATGTTACACTCTCTACATGTTTCACTACAAGCAAGGCTTCTTCAGGAATTATTGTAGCAAGATAACAATTTATTGAGGACAATTCCTATTGTACCAGAAAAACTTCTGTGTGTATATTGTAACTTTTGACCCTTCATGTGCGCACAAAAAGGATGCGGCTTATAGGTGACCATAGCAGAGACAACGGTCCTGGATGAGAACCATACATATGTTTTTCGCCACTGGAGGGCACCAAAGCCCCTTACTTCAGCAGTTATTGTAGCCGACTCAACTAATAGTAGGCTTCCTTTCCCCCATGTGGCTACATTGGATTAGCCAACAAAAGGAAACCATAACACATGTATTGATTTTATCAAACATTTTTAATGGAATTAATAAATGATTTTGTAAATTTTTCATTTTATCATTTGTGCACCTAAAAAATACTGTTCCATTTGTACAATTCCTGGTAATAGGAAAAAGAATTATGATACATTCCCATCTCATAGCAAGCTAGGGAAATGTAAGCAGTTTCCTGGGCACACAAAATCATGACCAGAATTGAAAATCGGACAGTGCTCAAATAGGAGTTTCAGCAGCGAGTAAGGATGACTACATGATCTGCCAACTTGGTTCTCTGACCTGCCAACCTGGTTCTGACGATACAAGATATCTTTAGACATCACTGGAACCTGGAAAAGTAAATGTTAGCAAATAAAGTAATTTTTCTATAGTATGGTGTCCTTTTTTTTAATAACTTTCATTAACTTGCACAGTGGTTGATTGGTTAGAGACCCTCAAACATGTTCATTAGGAAAGGTGGACAAGCCCCCCCCCCCCCACACACTTTGCCTACAACCTCTTAAATGCACAAGGGGTACAGAAAAACTCTGTGTGCCCATGAAATTTGAGGCACCAGTGCAGCGGGAAAGGTCCCCAGTTTTTAGGGAAATCCGTCTCAAAGCACCCCATTCCCAATGTTGAAGGGTATATGGGTAGGTATCAGCATAGCAGTTCCCTTGCTATGGGGATACTAGCCCGAATAGCAGGCTTGTCTGCTCTGAGGGGGGGGGGGGGGTCACACTTTTTTTTTTTTTTTTTTAAATATATAGCTTAGTCTGAGGGCCCTGGATTCTTCAGTTTGACAATTGTGAAGTCTGACCAACCTTAAACCATGTGGAGAGAAAGGGGAGCCATTCTGAACACCATACCACCCTCATTTTCCCCAGAATTAGCAAATCAGTAACAAGGATGGTCAGATTTCATTGTCATGCCTGTTTGTAAGCAACCATACTTAAAGCGGAGTTTCACCCACTTAAGTGATGGTGACCCCTTGACATGCCACATTTGGCATGTCATTTTTTTTGGGGGGAGGCGGTGCGGATACCCTCTTTTTAGAGGCATCCAGCTCCCACTTCCTCCCGGGGCTCCGCGGTGCCGGTAGGAAGTTCACCTCTCCCCCCTCCCTCCCTGCAATCTTCTGGGACACATCACAGGTCCCAGAAGATTGCCCGGCCATTCACAGCGTGCAGCACGGCTCGCGCATGCGCAGTGCGTGCCCGGCTGTGAAGCCACAGCCGGGCGCCCACAGTAAGAAGGCCAGCGCCGTGGAGAGGAGCAGGGCTTCGTACGCTCGCATCGCTGGACCGTGGGACAGGTGAGTATCTGATTATTAAAAGTCAGCAGCTACACTTTTTGTAGCTGCTGACTTTTATTTTTATTTCTTTCTGCGGAACTCCGCTTTAAGACAGCTTAGGACACATTTGATGAAAAGCAGACAAGTTAGATGGAATTCAGACACATTCAAAACCGTACTCAGTCCAGGGTCTTCAAAAGACTCTTAGTGAGGCCCTGTCATAAATAGCCAAGTCATAAACAGTCTGTTTTTTCCTATGCTGACCTACAGCTGAACTACAGAGTTAGGCTTTATACTGTACAATGTCCATCATTCTCACTGTAATGGAGTTTATCTATCTAAAAAGTGGCTGCAATATTGGATAAAAAAAAATACCAACAGCTAGATACCAAACGTACCTATATAACATGGTCCAGAAGGCTAATAAGACATGTAGCACTACCCCCGTAGGAGCTGCTGAGAATTGATTTGGGCCTGCACTCTGCCTGTCAACCCCAGAAATCTGTCTCGAACCCCCCTTGGCACAACTGCGTAACAGTATGAATGTGGGACCCAATAGTGAAAAGAACTATCACAACACCACACTGTAATATATATATATATATATATATATAGATATAGATATAGTTACCGTCACCCTGGTATTGGTCACCTCCCTTGCAGTTGCAATAGAAAGAGTCCCACACAAAATGTAACTTAAACAGTTGCAGGATGTTTACTTGAAAAATATAACAGAACAGCTGTTATACAAGCAATGGCGTCCCTAGGGGGGGACCAGAGGGGGCCCTGCCCCCCCAACATTATGCTGCGCCCCACCAGGTGCCCCCCCAAAAAAGAAAAAAAAATGTTGTTTTTTTTCTTCGCTCGGGCTGCTGCTGGGGTAACATAGTCTCTCCTGAGAGGGAGAGCGTCCCCAGTCAGCTCCTGCGGGGGATTCCTCCCCCCTCCCTCTGCTCGCTGACACTGCATAATGCGAGCGCTCACACAACCACAGCCACCCGATCTGCTCCTTTCCCTGCATCCTCATTGGCACGGAGAAGAGCGAGTTGCAGGAAGGACTCCACGAGCACTGTGGGAGGGGGGGAGGGGGGCCCAAGCCTTCATCTTAGTTACTGAAAAAACAGACTGATTTCTCCCGTCCTTAGGACAGGAGAACCAGCCTGTAAATTCAGAGAATGGTGACTGCAAGCTGAGCCGAGTGTCGGTCTATGACACTCTTTCACAGCCCAGCGAGTCCAGCCCAACCCCCCCACTCACTCTCCTCACATACGAGCAGGGAGGAATACAGCTCCTCCTCCTCCTTCCAGTCCCGCCCACACTATCCCGGCGTGCTGTATCTGAAGAGAGGGGATGTGTGGGCGGGAAATATGAAAATCAGCAGCATTCCTGGCTGTGTGTGAATGATGCCTGAGATTCTAGCCTGGACCCGTGGGTAAGTGTGTGCACTGCAGACTGCAGTACACTGTAATCACTGAACTGCATTATCTCCATCCCTTCTCTCCCCCATCTGTCTCCCTCCCCCTCTCCTGTTCTTTCAAGACATTCACAATTTACTTTCACTTTCAGTTTGGCAGGTAATATACGGTGCAAATTTCTTTCCTGCATCCACAGATTGCAGGAAAGAAACTTGCATGATTCCCCCATCAACACAGACAGTACTGACCGGGGAATATCCCTCCTGCCCAGCAATTGTATTCTCCCGACAAACAGTGATTATCACTAGTGGCTATAGCAACCACTTGTGATAATCATAAGAGAATCTGCTCATTAATGGTTCAAATCTCAGCCAGTTCCTGCTGAACCAGCTGAGATTTAAACTGTCTATGGCTGGTCTTAGCTCTTAGGGCAGCCCATACATTGATCACTTTTTTTCATTCAACTATTAGGTTGAATGAACAAAAAAAAAAGTGTAGCGGGGGTCTAAATCTAGGGGGAGCACCTGGGGGGTAGTATGATCCAGGTTGCACTAATTGTGAGAAGATTTGAACCATTTAAGTCATGGAGGACTTTGGGGGGGCGCTGTTGTCCCAGGTCGAGTTTGAGTCACCGTCACAGTACTGCGGGGCGGGGAGACCTGCTGTGTCTGCTGGGGGTAGGGCATAAAAGGGGTAGACGCCCTCGCCACGAGGTCTTTCTTTTCCATCCCACGCCCAGGCACCTTCGGCCTGGGTGCTGGCGGTCCGGAGTTCCGGCCCAGGTGCCCATGGCCTGGCCGGAGCCGTGTTGGAGTCCATCTCAGGCACCTTAAGCCTGGGGTGAGGTACTACACCGGAGGCCTGGGGTCCAGTGACTTCGACTGGGCTCCGCAAGGGTGGATAGGTCCGAGGGTCCTTGAGGTGGATGGGGCCCGTATCTGAGGCGAGGAGGCCGGAGAAGTTACCTTTCTGAAGAGCACGGAGCAGCATCAACCCGGTGACAGAGGGGCCTCTGGTAACTCCCTTGGAGGGACGCTTTCCCCCTGACAGGGGCCGCAACGCAGCGAAGGTACTCCAGTTCCTGTTCTCTAGAGTCACTGGCAGAGACTCTGAAGATTTAAGTTCTCTCAAGCCGATGGGCTTTAGCAACCGCTGGTGAAACCACAGTGGTTTAGTTTGATTGTTAAGACTGTGCCTCGACCTACTCATCCCACCGTGTTGAACTGTTTATTGGGTCCCAACCAGTCGGCTGACAAAGAACTGTTTATTCGTGTGCTATAATAAACAAGTGTTGGACCTTTATCGGTGTGTGGTACTCTGGTTAATGGGAGCAAAGGGAGGTATCAACACAACAGACTTGGCTCTTAAAGAAACACACAGGCTCGAGGAAAAAAACAACAGGTACTGGCCTTCACCTCCCCTGAGGCATGGGGAGGACATGGGCCGTGGCGCATCTCACTCTCGCAGTTAAGATACCCCTAGACAAAAGCTATCGGACAACTGCTACAAAGGAAATGATCCAATTCCCCCATCTACACATGATAGGTGGATGGGGGAATCCTCCCAGTGTGGACCAGTGCTGGAACAACCAGAGTTGCTGTCCTGTCCCGGCTATTCACAGCGCTGGTCTCTGTCTCCATGGCAGCGGCGGCAGCACATTGGAACCCAGTGCTGGTTACTTTATGGGGCTGATGTACAGGAGGGCCAGCACAATTTGTTGTTAGAGATGGGCTGGGCATGTTCAAAATTCCACATGCCAGAGCCTGCCAGGAAGCCCACACTGCACAGCGCTAATCACAGGCAGTGAGACATTTCCTGGTCCACAGCTGCACAGATCAGGAAATGTCTCACTGGTTCTGATTAGCACTGTGGAGTGTCGGCTTCCTGGCGGGATCGGGGATGTGGGATTTCAAACACACCCGAGCCCATCTCTATTGGTTGTAGACAGTTGAGCTCCCTGCAGGTTGCTTAGCAGCAGTGGAGCCTTCTCTGACATGCTGATCGGGATGCAATCCAGGTGATGCTCCTAGTCAAATCCTAGTGTTAAATATCAGTGATTTTATTGATCAAAGCCCACACTTTACAGGCATAGAGCCCACATGGCTGCTGAACATACGGTTGATTATATATATGTGGTTGTACTCTTGATGCTAATAAATACTGTGTTTATTAGATCTGACTGGGAGCATCACCTGGATCACATCCCGATCAGCATGTCAACAGAGAAGGTTATACAGCATTACTGCTGCTAGGTGACCAGCTGGGGGCTCGGCTCTCTATAACCAATAGTGCCAGCCTTCCCCTACATGCACGCATAATGTCACCAGCACAAAGTCCTAATAGACTGCCGCCGGTGCCAAGGAGACAGATGCCAGACCAGCGCTGTCAATAACAGGGACAGGACAGCTGGGGAACCCCACAGTGGCAGAACACCAGGGCCCGGTGGCAAGACAACCTTTGCAACCCTGATAGTTCTCCCACTGCTTTGGACCCTTATATTTTCTTGGTGTGCTGGTGACATATATCTCTTGTTTTCTGCCACCCTGGTGGGGCCCCAGTATAGTAGGAAGGGAGCTCACTGCAGAACATGTGAAAGGGCCCGTTGTGGGATCGTAGTAAAGGGCCCCAGGATATATATATATATATATAATTGCATTTTATAGTTGTCCCCCCTACTTTTGTCCCTGTCCCCCATGTGCCCCCCCTAAATATGAAAGCTGGAGACGCCACTGTATACAAGTAACATTGACTGTGCACAGATCCCTGTAAAAGTCATATAAACACAACTAGTTCAGAAGGGTTTTTATCACAGGACCCAATCACAATAACATGGGGTCTGATGTGAGTAAGTGTATGGTGGAAGAATCTCCCAATATCCAGATGCCAGCACTGGGACACTACCCCACCAAGTCTCACACACACCCACTAAAACAGCAGGGCAACAAATACAATACAAATAGTGTCATCAGCATTAAAGGTTCATATGGCTAAACGACTCCCTCTAGTGGACAGTTCAAGCTGGTACGTATCCCTATGTGGTAAACGTTGAAGAGAAGTATAGTGATGACTGTTTCTTTAAACACTTCCCGCCCAGTCAATAGCAAATTGACGTCCGGGAAGTGGTTCTGTTATCCACACTGGACGTCATATGACGTCCTGCGGGATAACAGCCGCCGCGCGCCCGGGGGGCGCGCATCGCGGCGATCGGTGGAGCGGTGGGTCAGTCTGACCCACCGCTACACTGATCTCGGTAAAAAGCCTCCGTCGGAGGCTTTTTACCATGTGATCAGCCGTGTCGAATCACGGCTGATCAGGAAGTAAACAGGAAGAGCCGTTGATCGGCTCTTCCTCACTCGCGTCTGACAGACGCGAGGAGAGCCGATCGGCGGCTCTCCTGACAGGGGGGGGTTCGCGCTGATTGTTTATCAGCGCAGCCCCCCCTCGGATACCCACACTGGACTACCAGGGAAGCCCCCAAGGACCACCAGGGAAGCCCTAAGCATGTGGATGGCCCCCATGGCGTAGTAAAAAAAAATATATAAAAAAAAACATAAAAAAATATGCCAATCAGTGCCCACAAATGGGCACTGACTGGCACTATCATGCCAAGAAAATAATGCGTGGTGACTGGCATTGCTAGGCAGCAGTGTCACCAGTGCCACCTACTAGTGTCCATCAGTGCCACCTATCAGTGCCCATCCGTGCCCATCTGTGCCCATAAGTGCCCACCTATCAGTGCCCGTCCGTGCCACCTATCAGTGCCACCCATAAGTGCCCATCAGTGCCGGCCATGAGTGCCCATCAGTGCCGCCTATGAGTGCCAATCAGTGCCGCCTATGAGTGCCAATCAGTGCCACCTATGAGTGCCCATCAGTGCCGCATACCAGTGCCACATATCAGTGCCCATCAGTGCCCATCATCAGTGCCCATCAGTGCCACCTCATCAGTGCCACCTCATTGGTGCCACCTCATCGGTGCCCATCAGTGTCGCCTTATCAGTGCCCTTCAGTGCCGCCTTATCAGTGCCCATCATTGAAGTAGAAAAGGTACTTATTTACAAAAAAAATTAACAGAAACAAAGAAAAACATAGTTTTTTTAAAAATTTTCGCTCTTTTTTTATTTGTTGCGCAAAAAATAAAAATTGCAGAGGCTATCAAATACCACCGAAAGAGAGCTCTATTTGTGGGAACAAAATGATAAAGAATTTGTTTGGGTACAGTGTAGCATGACCGCGCAATTGTCATTCAAATTGCGACAGCGCTGAAAGCTCAAAATTGGCTTGGGCAGGAAGCTGTATAAGTGCATGGTATTGAAGTGGTTAAACTCACTTCGTTTTCTGCTAGCTCTGTTGGTGCACTTTTTTGTAATCCAAGCAATAGATAAATGAAGGGTAATCACTGTGAAGGTGTAATATAGTTGTAAAAGCACCGCTATCTTTTCCAAGCCGCTGTACAACACTCAAGTGTGGTGGATTCCTATCTTGTAGAACTGCAAGTTTCAGCAAATATAGGTTGGATTATAGGAACCACTCTTCTGCAACTCAGTTAACTACTTTGTTAGGCAAGTGCCTTCTTACCACAGAGGGTCACCGGCTTGTTGAGATGCTCTGTCCGGAACTCCTTCTCTGATCTCTCTGCAGCAAGATGTCGCCGGTTCACCGCGCGGCCGCTCACAAGTTGCAGGTGGGTGGGTGACTTCTAATACTGTTCAGCGTAAGCCGATCCCTCTCCGGCTCGATCAGCAAGGCTGTCCACAAGGATCCCTCCGTCATCCGATCTGCTCTCCAACTCTAGGCCCAGGATTTTCCGGCCTAGGCACCTTCACCCCAGGCCTCCTGCTGGTTAAAAGATGGCGTCCAGAGAGAGAGAGCCTCGGCCCTGCCTTCCTCTTTTATCCCCTCCCCCAGCAGGCTGTGCGACCTTCCATTGCATCCTGGTATAACAGTGGCATTGTGAGTTTTGTAGTCTTATTCCAACCCCACGGCAATAGAGTCACTTCCTCTTTCACTACAATGCCCACCATGCTTTGTTCCATGGTGTAACGGAACCAAACAAACTTCAATGGCATAACATAAAACGGACACCAGAGGGAGCCAAGTTTCGGTTTAGGAACATAATGCAGTTTGTTAGGATACTTTTGATAGTAACCCCTTGCTACAGACACATTAGACCTTTTAGAAGAAACAAACATCAGAAATGTGTTTGGAAGCGAACAAAGTGTAACTTCATTGTGCTTGAAAATATTTTGGTTGTCGGATTGTGAATCTGTGTCAGATGGAAATATACATTTATTTATGGCAGTTGGTATTAAGGATGTGTCTGCTGAACATATTAAAATACTCTCAGCACACCCCTCGATCCCCTTGATGGGGTGGAAATGGATATGCAACAGCTTCTTGCATGTCAAGTTAAAGCTGTTGTAATTTGGCAGCTAGTACTCTTGTTTGACATTTTGATTACCATGTATAATAAGATTTAAGATTCTGAGGGCCAGTGACTCTGCCATTTAAGATCGGGCTTACTTTGCAAGTTACAAAAGTTTGTAAACCTTAATTTAATCTTGCAAGTGCATGTACCATTCTGCCATTTCTGGGCTGTCAAAGACTGGACACCTGTCACTCCCCTTATTATATCACTGCCATGGATTCAACCCCCCCCCCCCCAAGTGCACTAGTACCATCCCCAAATCATTCATTCAGCATCACCCCTGCTCCATTTACTACAATGGGATCTGGTGGGTGGTACAGGTTGCTCGACCTGCTGAAGATTTTAGACTGTAGAGCCAAGGGCCCTGCACACTGCATCTCATGAAAACACCTGCTGGGCCTCCAGTACCTCCCAGCCCTCATCTGCATTGCTTGTTTCACTCCTTGCACTAATGCTGAAATCTGCAATTAGCCCTCACAGATGGATTACACAGCCCCATGGTGCTGAATGATGGTTTACTGTTATAAATAAACTGTGGGCCTGTGTCATGTGTGATAGGGTTGCTGGTGCCTGGTAAATTTGCTGGCAGCTTTATTTCATACCCTGACAACACTGACTGTTCATTCATAATAGTAAAATAACAGTGGGCTTGGAGAGAGGGTGGGGGCTCAATGCTGACTCTACCTCCGCCCACCGGAATGCCCATAAATTGGAATTCAGGCTGGGTTTTGAGCTACAGTCAGCATTAACATAAATAAAGACGTGCTTTATCAGAATGGAAGAAAGTTAAACATGCATTTGGTTCCCATGGAAATTAAATAAAAGTGTAACATTTTTATTAAATTTTATCATGTACCTGGTGGTGACTGGAGAGTGTGAGGGCACAGAGAGTGGCACGACTGCCGGAATAGCTGGCTGGTGAAGTTTGCTCTTAAGGTGAATGAAGCTGGGGGTTGCAGTCCTCAGGACAGGATACTGATCGCGGAGACGGTACGCAGGCAGCGACCTGCGACAGTTGGGAAACCATGGACTAAGTCAGCAGGCAGAGCAAGTCCAGGAAGCAGGCCAAGGTCACTAACTCTAGGGCATCATAGTACAGAATCAGCAGACAAAGACAAGTCCAGTAAACAGGCCGAGGTCAGAGAGATCAGGTGAACGAGGTTGAGTCAAAAGCAAAGGCGAAGTCCAGAGGAAAGCTGGGTCATACACAGGGCCGAATTCCAGACAAGGCCACCGAGGCCAGGCCTCAGGGCGGCAGTGGGTGCTGGGGCGGCGCCGCAGCTATGCTGGCTACATGCGGCGGTGAGGAGTGAGCAGTGAGGTGTTGATTTGTGCTGCCGCTTCCAAGATGACTGTGCCCGCCTTCTTCTGCTCAGGTACACAAAGCGGTGGCGCTGCAGTGCAGACTGAGCTCCCTGCACTGCAAGGTCCAGTGCTAGCTGCAGAGTATCGCTGCTAGAGAGAGTGGGGGGGAGGAGTGCATGTGCAGGAGACAGTGAACGTGTAGTTCAGCCTGCCTGGGTGTCTTCTCTTCTCCTCTCCTGTGTGATTCCTCCTTTCCCCGCCGCCGATTTCATCCAGCAAGTAGAAGACAGAATGTCCGAGCAGGAGGTAGGAGCTGTCCAACTTTTCAAGTTAAAAAGCCTGTGATTGGTTGTTAGGGGCAGTCATAGCAACAAATTGTCTGTCTGTTAAATGGAAAGTTGAACATCTCCCGCCCTCTGCTCGGACATACCGCATCCTCTGTCTTCTTCCTGCTGTGTGAGGTAAGGGGGAGAGGGGCTGTGGAGGAGATTGGTATACAGGGAGGGGGGCAGTGGAGGAGATTGGTATACAGGGAGGGGGCTGTGTGGAGGAGATTGGTATACAGGGAGGGGGGACAGTGGAGGAGATTGGTATACAGGGAAGGGGGCTGTGTGGAGGAGATTGGTATACAGGGAGGGGGGCTGTGTGGAGGAGATTGGTATACAGGGAGGGGGGCTGTGTGGAGGAGATTGGTATACAGGGAGGGGGGCTGTGTGGAGGAGATTGGTATACAGGGAGGGGGGCAGTGGAGGAGATTGGTACACAGGGAGGGGGCAGTGGAGGAGATTGGTATACAGGGAGGGGGGCTGTGTGGAGGAGATTGGTATACAGGGGGGGGCTGTGGAGGAGATTGGTATACAGGGAGGGGGGCAGTGAAGGAGATTGGTATACAGGGAGGGGGGCTGTGTGAAGGAGATTGGTATACAGGGAGGGGGCTGTGTGGAGGAGACTGTTATACAGGGAAGGGGGCTATGTGGAGGAGATTGGTATCCAGGGGGGGCTGTGTGGAGGAGACTGGTATACAGGGAAGGGGGCTTGTGGGGGAGATTGGTATACAGGGAAGGGAGCTGTGTGGAGGAGATTGGTATACAGGGAGGGGGGCTGTGTGGAGGAGATTGGAATACAGGGAGGGGGGCTGTGTGGAGGAGATTGGAATACAGAGAGAGGGCAGTGGAGGAGATTGGTATACAGGGAGGGGGACTGTGTGGAGGAGATTGGTATACAGGGAAGGGGGCTGTGTGGAGGAGATTGGTATACAGGGAGGGGGGCTGTGTGGAGGAGATTGGTATACAGGGAGGGGGGCTGTGTGGAAGAGACTGTTATACAGGGAAGGGGGCTGTGTGGAGGAGACTGGTATACAGGGAAGGGGGCTGTGTGGAGGAGATTGGTATACAGGGAAGGGGGCTGTGTGGAGGAGATTGGTATACAGGGAGGGGGCAGCTGTGGAGGAGACTGGTATACAGGGAGGAGGCAGCTGTTGAGGAGACTGCTATACAGGGAGGGGGGCTGTGGAGGAGACTGGTATACAGGGAGGGGGGCTGTGTGGAGGAGATTGGTATACAGGGAAGGGGGCTGTGTGGAGGAGATTGGTATACAGGGAGGGGGGGTGTGTGGAGGAGATTGGTATACAGGGAAGGGGGCTGTGTGGAGGAGATTGGTATACAGGGAGGGGGGCTGTGTGGAGGAGATTGGTATACAGGGAAGGGGGCTGTGTGGAGGAGATTGGTATACAGGGAGGGGGGCTGTGTGGAGGAGATTGGTATACAGGGAAGGGGGCTGTGTGGAGGAGATTGGTATACAGGGAGGGGGGCTGTGTGGAGGAGATTGGTATACAGGGAGGGGGGCTGTGTGGAGGAGATTGGTATACAGGGAAGGGGGCTGTGTGGAGGAGATTGGTATACAGGGAGGGGGGCTGTGTGGAGGAGATTGGTATACAGGGAGGGGGGCTGTGTGGAGGAGACTGGTATACAGGGAGGGGGCTGTGTGGAGAAGACTGGTATACAGGGAGGAGGCAGCTGTGGAGGAGACTGGTATACAGGGAGGGGGCAGCTGTGGAGGAGACTGGTATACAGGGAGGGGGCAGCTGTGGAGGAGACTGGTATACAGGGAGGGGGCAGCTGTGGAGGAGACTGGTATATAGGGAGGGGGCTGTGTGGAGAAGACTGGTATACAGGGAGGGGCAGCTGTGGAGGAGACTGGTATACAGGGAGGGGGCAGCTGTGGAGGAGACTGGTATACAGGGAGGGGGCAGCTATGGAGGAGACTGGTATACAGGGAGGGGGGCTGTGGAGGAGACTGAGGTGCTCGGAATGAGGGCTGAGGACACTGATGTAAAAAGGAAGGTCAGTGATGTGAAGGGGGATTTTTTTTTTACCTCATCTCTATCACATGGGGGGGGCTCAGAAGCCCCCTATGTGATGGTGTGTGTGTGGGGGGGGGGCGGCATTGAAGGACCCGGCCTTGGGGTGGCAAAGGGAGTAATTCCGGGCCTGGTCATACATAGGTAAGCAGGTTCAATGGATCAGGTCTCAGGAATACAGGTACAAGCTGAAGACCATTCAGCAACTGCTCATGGCGACAGACCCGTTTAAATAGGCAACTGGGCGCTAAGTGCGCAAGTGTGCGCGCACAAACGCGAGCACGATGAACTGGAATAGTATGTCTAACATTGCCTCTTGCTTAGAAGTGTGAGCATGAGAGCAATGCACTGGTGCACGAATATGAGCATGGGCCCCCACTGTTTTTCTGGTGCTGGGAATCCAGATTACCTTTCAGATTTCTTCTTTTCACCTTTAAAACCTTTTTATGTTACTGTTTCATATGCCTGTTTTGTAATATTTTAACTGTAAATATTTCTTGCACTGTATTTTTCTTTTCATTAAAAGGATATGTAAAATAAAAAAAAAACAGTTAAGCTAAACCTTAGAACGTTACAGTGAAATCCTTTCAGTTTTCCGAGCTCCTCCAAATTTTGTGAACTGGATATTGTGTATAGGTGTCAGCTAAAGACTTATACTGTCTGTGTCCTTTTGTTAAAAATCTTGCCACTTAAGGGTACCTAGATCTGCTGCTATTGTCCCAAAAGTAGTAAATAAAATGTGACAGCAGAGTGATAGATGGTTCTTTGTGGTTCAACGTCCGCTACATACATGATCACACTCAGGATCAGCAAGGTGATGTGTCATAGGGATGAGCAGTACATATGTAGCGGATGGTTGCTGCTAGGTACTATCATCCACCATATCATCCTGCTGCCAAACCTCCATATATCACTCTCAGAGACAATAAACAGTCATTTGCTTTGTTTTGTTTTTGTTTATTTGGGGGATATAACTTGGTTGGGGAAGGCGAAGCTGACGAGCAGGATCATCAACAGTTGGATCACTGTGGAGAGATGGGAGCTGGCAATTAGCTGACAGCTGAGCTGCCAGCACAGAGAAGGAAGGGCTGAGCCCAGCCCTGACAGTACCCCCTCCTCAACGACCCCCCCCCTCGGAAGACCATCGGGCTTGAGGGGAAAACGTCTATGGAAATCACAGGGGAGGACAGGGGCATGTATGTCCGAGGATGGGACCCAAAAGTGTTCCTTCGGACCGTACCCCTTCCAATGCACCAGGTACTGTATGTGCCCACGGAACCTACGGGAGTCAACAATGGACTGTACTTCATACTCCTCATGGTTCTCACCCTGTATAGGGTGAGGACGTGGCACCGAGGTGGTAAAACGGTTACAGACCAAAGGTTTCAATAAGGAGACATGAAACACATTAGAGATACGCATACGGGAAGGAAGGTCCAACGCGTAAGCCACTGGGTTTATCCTGCGAAGGATACGGAAAGGCCCAATAAACCGAGGTGCGAACTTCAGAGAAGGAACACAAAGTCGGAGGTTGCGAGATGACAGCCAGACCATGTCCCCGACCTGGTAGGAAGGCGCAGGCAGGCGTCTGCGGTCAGCATGGAGTCTGTACCTCTCGTTAGCCTGTTGCAAAACCTCCTGTACCCAAGTGGAATGAAGACCACAGAGATGTTCCTCTAACGCAGGAATACTCGGAGGAACAAACAAGTCAGGCAACATGGAAGGTTGGAAACCATAATTCGCCATAAACGGGGACAAACAGGAAGCAGAATTCAGAGCGCTATTGTGAGCAAACTCCGCCCATGGTAAGAGGTCTGACCAGTTGTTGTGATGGTCAGAAATATAGCAACGCAGGAATTGCTCCAAGGACTGATTGACTCGTTCTGCGGCCCCATTAGACTGTGGGTGATACGCAGAGGAGAAAGCGAGCTGAATTCCCAACTGTGCACAAAAGCCTCGCCAGAACCGGGACACAAACTGACTTCCCCTGTCTGAGACAATGACCTTGGGTAGGCCATGTAAGCACAAGATCTCCCGAGCAAAAATGGAATCCAGTTCCTTAGACGTAGGCAACTTCTTAAGTGGAATACAGTGAGACATTTTCGAGAACCAGTCTACCACCATAAGGATAACTGTGTTGCCCTGGGATTTGGGTAACTCCACAATGAAATCCATAGACAGGTGGGTCCAGGGTCTGTCTCCATTGGGTATGGGTTGTAGAAGGCTCACTGGAAGGTGTCGTGGAGTCTTACTCTGAGCACACATGGAACAGGCAGCTACGAAGTCGGTTACATCAGCACGTAGACTAGGCCACCAGAATTGTCCATCGAAAAAACAGCCGTGGAAATGACATAACCCAGGAATTTGACCTGTTCCCGATGGAATTCACATTTCTCCAGTTTACAATAGAGATTGTTCTCTCTTAGTTTTTGTAGCACTCTACAGACATCTGTGTGGTGGCTCTCCAGGGACTTGGAAAATATGAGGATATTATCGAGATAGACCACCACACATAACTGCAACAAATCTCAGAGGACATCGTTAATAAACTCTTGGAAAACTGACGGAACGTTACAGAGGCCAAAAGGCATTACGAGATACTCATAATGACCTGTTCTGGTATTAAAGGCAGTTTTCCACTCGTCGCCCTCCTTAATCCTTACGAGATTGTATGCCCCTCTCAAATCAAGCTTTGTGAAAACCGTTGCTCCCTTGAGGCGGTCAAATAACTCCGTAATCAACGGAATCGGATAGGCATTCTTAATGGTGAGACGATTGAGACCCCTATAATCAATGCAAGGTCTCAGTTCACCAATCTTCTTCTTCACAAAAAAGAAACCAGCACCAGCAGGAGACGAGGATTTGCAGATGAAACCTTGAGAGAGTGTGTCTGCAACATAGTCCTCCATGGCCTTATCCTCCAAGCCAGACAAAGGGTAAACCCGGCCACGAGGGGGTATGGCACCAGGTTGAAGGTCAATTGCGCAATCATACGACCAGTATGACCGGCTTGACCCTTATCAAAGACATCGCTAAAATCGCGATACTCCTCCAGCAGGGAGGAGAGTGAAGAGGTGCACGGGACCTTGGCTACCCTTTGAAAGCATCTCTTACTGCATTGTGGTGACTGGACAGAACCTCAACACGGAGCCAATCAAAAGAGGGATTGTGCCTCTGTAACCAAGGATAATCAATAACCAACGGAAACTAAGGTGAGGAAATAATTCGAAATTGGATTATATCATGGTGAAGAGCCCCTACGGCCATGGACAACGGAACAGTCTCATGAGTCCCATGGGCAGGCTGTAGAGGTCTCCCGTTAAGAGCCTCAATGGCAAGTGGAATGTCACACAGCTGCAGCGGAATCGAGTGCTTTGATACAAAGGCAGCATCAATCAACAGGTCTGCAGCCCCGGACTCAATTAGAGCCTGTATCTCGACGGACGACTCAGCCCACGACAGGGTAACCAAAACCAGGGGCTTATCCTTCTGGGCAACTGGAGACGAAACAACGCCACCTAAGGTCTGTCCATGACAGGACCTCAAGTTTCGAGCAAGACTTCAAAAAGTGACCAGCCTGACCACAATAAAGGCACAATCTCTCACTCCTCCTAAGGGCTCTCTCGTCCGCAGAGAGATGCGTGAAGCCCAAGTGCATAGGTTCATCTTCACAGACCGACTCGGTACCAAGAGGCATGGGAGGTGAGGGAGGCAAGGGTGGAACTGCAAAGCTCGGAGGCAACTGTACAGGAGGCTTCCGCAAGCGCTCCTTAAGAGAGAATCTCTCTCGGAGTCTGGAGTCAATGAGGATGGCAAATGTGATCAACTTCGCCAGCTCAGTGGGTATATCTTGGGCTGCTATCTCATCCTTGATGTTATCCGAGACACCATGAGAAAAAGCAGCCACGAGGGCCTCATTGTTCCAAGCAACCTCTTCTGCCAGAGTACGGAATTCAATGGCGTAATCGGCAACCGTCCTCGTACTCTGTTTGATGGACATGAGGCACTTGGCAGCAGAAGCGGAGCGTGCGGGAGCGTCAAATACCCTTTTGAAGGAAGCAACAAATTCTGGGTAACTCAGGACCACAGGTTTTTGCGTCTCCCATAGAGGGTTTGTCCAGACCAAGGCTCTGTCAGAAAGCAAATATATCAAGAAACCCACTTTGCTTCTGTCCGTGGGAAATGCCTGGGGCAGCATCTTAAAGTATATCTCAACCTGGTTGAGAAACCCTCTGCACTGAACTGGATCGCCCCCAAATCGCTGGGGAAGCGGAGCGGAACCAGACATACCTCTTATAGAGGTAATACTCGAGGCGGGTGTCTGCACAGAGACTACCGGAGCGGCCACAGTGGGAGATTCTAGACGAGCCGTGCAACTCAGGAGCGTCTGTATCCCCTGGCAAACTGATCCATGCGGTGATCCAGGTCATCCAATCTGGAAAAAATATTATCAACAAGTGGATTGGCTGCAACTTCTGAATTCATGGCCTTCGCCTACTGTCAGAAACCATGAATCAGACCGAGACAGAAGTACAGTTAAATCACACTTGTTTAATAATAAAAATAAAAAGGTAAACAGAGTAAGCGTAGTCAAAACAGAGCCAGAATTCAGTAACCGGATTGGGTAGTCGGCCAAGCCAATGTCCAAGAGACAGCGATAAAGGTAGTAGTACAGCAAGCAGGATCTGTAGCCAGAGGGAACGACAGTCAAGCAGGTCTTAAAACAGGAACGCAGGAGAAAGTCTCTTGTGATGTTAACACAGACAAACGGCGGAGAGCAAATGAACTGGAAGGCTTTAAGTAGGCAGAGCTGAAGAGCAGGATCATTAACAGGTGGATCACTGTGGAGAGATGGGAGCTGGCAATTACCTTACAGCTGAGCTGCCAGCACGGAGAAGGAAGGGCTGAGCCCAGCCCTGACACAGGTGAACGAAACTCTCTTTGCTCCTGAATGGAGGGGCCCCTCCCGAAGTGGCAAATAGCAAGAGGTTTGGCAGAGACAGTACACCCTAGTGTCCATGATGATTATTCCTCCCATCAGGCACCCTGGGCGGCAGGCAATCACTGTCCCTGTAGAAAGTTTTGTCTTCAGAGAAAACCACCCAAGCCCTGCCCTGTCCTTGCAGTACTGGTGGCCGCTCCTACCTGTGGGCTACACAACACAGCAGTCCCTCTCACAGGTAGAAACGTGGATCCGGCAACCTCCTTCGGCTATCAAAAAAGAAAACAGAAGAGACAGGAAGATAATTGAAAATCCTTCCTTCAAAATATTGATAAAATCTAAAAATAAAAATGAAAATAGAAAATTGATAAAGAATGTCCAAAAGTGACAAATGGCAAATGAATGTTCAAAAACAGTGAATTTCTGGAAAGAATGTATCTGTGCAGGTCCAATAGGGTCTCCACCACCAACACGCGTGAATCACCAAATAATAAATGCGCTTACCAAAAAGCAAGCAGATGGAAGCTTGCGGCTGTAAACCCCAGCCAGGGCCTTTGCATGGAATCCCTAAAGCCCTGTACACACGATAGGTTTTACAGATGAAAACAGTCCGATGGACTTTTTTCATCGGACAAACCGATCGTGTATGGGCCCCATTGGTCTTTTTTGGGAAAAAAAACATAGCAAATTCCTATCGTCTGTGGGGAACTCCATCGAATAAAAAACCCACGCATGCTCAGACTGAATTATGAGACGTGAGCGCTCGTTCTGGTAAAACTAGCGTTCCTAATGGAGAGAGCACATATGTCATTCTGCAAATTTTTGCCTCGTTTAATGCAGCGCATTGTGTTCTTCTTTATAATGGTCTTTAAAATGTTTTTTTGCTGCAGATATTTATCCCGAGTTCTGCCAAACGTATTTCTTTATTGTTTCTTGTGTTCTCCTGAATAATTTTATCTTTTTTTAAAGCCAGATCTCCCTAATTTTTTATTTTATTTAGAATCCAGATCGACTTTTTTTATTTTTGAATAATTTTACTTTCTTGTGGGCTCATTTATTTTTAAGTCAAGTTCTCACAACAACATTTTTTTTTTTTTTTTTTTTTTTTACACTCAAGGAGATTGGTGTCCCTTCTTAACTACACATTGTCTTTATGAGATGTTATTGCTACTCACAATAAAAACACATAGGCAAGTATTTTGCTTAAATCAAAGATCTATTTATTCTGGAAAAACAAAATAAAAATTAAGGGCAACAATTGGAAAATTAGTAGAATATATGCAGACTTTGGACCCCAAAGGCAGACATGAATATGATGAACAATAAAATAAACATCATAAGGAAATCAGGAGCAGCAGCCAAAGACATACATGTCCCCAAGCTGTGGTACTCCAACAAGCTGCAACTTCTGGCAGAGCAGCTTGAAGCAAGGGAATCACCTTCTGGTCTTCCCTGTAGCCTTCCCTCCACGCTTCCCTGCAGCGTTTGTTCGACGGCCCTGTCCACGCCCCCTTGCAGGCTGTGGCTGTGTCGGTGGAAATGTGTCAGGAGGAGGAGGAGAAGGATGAGCCAGATGGCAGAGATGAGTGGCCTCTGTTAGCTGCCCCCTCCCCGCCGTGTGAATGGCAGTGTAGATCAGGTGCTCACAGAGGGCACGTTGTCCCTCCTCCAGTTTAAATAGCTTCTCTGCCAGGTAGGCGCAAAAGCACTCCACAGGGTTGAGGGGGGCCCTCATTATGGCAGCAGCGTCCCTGATCATTTTAAGTGACTCCTCCTCCACCTATGTCATCCTCCTTGATTTTTTGGGTCTGACGTAGAGGGGAGCCACTTGGGACTGGGTGCTGCCACTAGGCCTGGGGACCTGCTGAGTGCCACTGGGCCGGCCTCCTCCTGTCTGCCACTCACCCCTGCCTCCTCCTGCCTGCGACATTCCGGAGCCTCTCCCTCCTGGCTGAGCTCATCCTGTGTATAAAAAAGGGACATAGTTTTATTTTTTGTTGAATCAATCACACACAATTTTCATCTCATGACTGTTGCAATTTGAATGTTAATAATAAATATAAAAGACTCTCATTCTGACCCCAGCTTTTTTAAATACTGTACCAATAATTTCAGGCCACTATTTTTATTTTTTTTAGCAAATGTTTTTTTTTTTTTGGTCAATTCGTTTTTTGTGTTTTTGTTTTTTTTAAATTTCATTATTTCATTTGTGAATAATAACATCTAGTTCACACTAATAATTCAAGGCCAATAAATATGTTTGAAATTACTATACCTGGCTGAAGATGCGCAGATCCGGCTCTTCAAGCTCAGGAGGCTCCTCTTCCCCCTCTGCAGGGGTGGAGGGAAGGGTGGAAGGAACGCTGGAGGGAAGGGTGGAAGGAACACTGGAGGGAAGGGTGGAAGGAAGGCTGGAAAGTGATTCCCTGGCCTCAATCTGGTCATCCAGAAATTGCAGATGCTTGTAGTACCACAGCTTGGGCTGAACTACTTCGTCTGCTGCTGCTCCTGATCTCATTGAAGCACGGACTTCTTTATAGCATTTTTTGTAGGCATTCCTCATGTTGTTTATTTTATTGTTCATCATTTTATAGTCTGCCTCTGGGATCCAGGTCTTCATATATTCTGCTAATGTTCCAATTGTTGCCCTTCGTACCACACTATTGTGGTACAAACTATTTTTAAGCTCCCATAAGTTGCGCATTTCACAATATTTCTCAATGAACACCATCATGATTTCTGGCTCCTTTAATTTATGCATACTTCTTTCTGCAAGATAAAACACAATACAAAAACAGTAGGTCAGCTTCAATTGTCCTAAACTTATCCCAATATAGGCCTTTCCAACCATGAACCAGTATAGGCCCACTGATGCCCCAAGTTTCATTCTTACCTTAGTTGGATTCGTTCTGCACTTCCGGTCGTCCTTACTGCACGCAACCACTACCTCGTTTCCCATTTATATACCCTGCGCATGCATGAAACTCCGCCCGCGTCGCCCGCCCAATGACGTTCTTTTTCGGAATTTCCCCGCCCCTTCTCGTTCGGCGCACAGTGGGAGACGACGACATAGCGGTGACACAGGTGCGTGCTTCATTATTTAGTACCGACGAGGAAAGCCGGAGGCGGGAACGTCCCGATCCAGGAATAAAAGATACAAGGCGACTAATATGTCATTTGCTGAGATGGCGGAGATGGTGGACATCCTGCGGAGGAAAGATTACGATGGGAAGCATGGGCCATACGACACCCCTAATCTCAGGAAGTGTAAAATAATGGACAAAGTAGCGAGGAGTCTCTATAATAAATTTGGGGTCAGGAGATCCAAGGAACAGCTTCGTAAAAGGTGGTCTGACCTGAAGCTGAGGGAGCCGGAGCAGTATAGGAAGCTTATCAAAATCCTTGAAAAAAGTAAGCTTTTATTTTTTCTGTGTTATTTCAACTTGTAATATGAATTCTTGCATGTTTTGCTCCATGTGCTTGGATTGACTGGTTTCACATTGTAAAATGGCAACTTTCATGTTAAGTTTAGTGGCCCAATTTTTGTGAATGTTTTGTGTTAAACAGCGATCGTCTAAAAAATTCACATGTTTTGCACAGATACACGTAAAAAACATGTGTTCAAGCCTATTTGTCTTAAAACAATGTTTATAAACATTGTTGTCTAGATGATGTGTTGTAAGTAAGTAGAATGTGAAATGCAAAACTAGAATCTGTGTAAAGGAGAGGACACTCAAGCAGCTGGTTACCCATTTTGACTCAGGAGCACTATAGTATTGGCCACCAGAACAACCTTTTTAGGGTGTCCCACACAGGTGCTCCAGTGGATACTTTGGGGTGTCTCCATGTATGTTTGGTCCAAACATGAAAGTATTCTTGCTTTGTTGAATTCCCTAAATCTCTTGTGTTCATCTTGGAAATCTGCCCAAAAAAAAATATGTACCCCACTTCAAAGCAATGTTTACAATTTTTGCCCTCAACTATCTGTGTGCTAAGGATACCTTTTGTTTCATTCTCATAGGGGAGAGGAGACTGGGAGGACACCAATCTGAGGAGCCGAGGAAGCACAGACCACAGAAAGAACCCCAAACTCAGAAAGAACCCCAAGATCAGCATGTGGAGGAAGCAGAGGTGGAGGAAGCAGAGGTGGAGGAAGGAGAGGTGGAGCTTATCACCACAACAGGTCAGTGTCTGTCACCACAGCTTCAGGTAAAGAGATGTAGGCCTGCATATTTATAATACCTTTTTTTTAGGGGATGAACATAATGGTGTTTCAGAAACTACTACTACTCCTCCACTCTCAAGTGCTAGTGCCCAAATCATAATTCAAGAAATAATGGAATGTAGTAGCGAAATGGACATTATGAGAAAAGGATGAATGTGATTGAGCAAAAATATAAAAACATCATTGATATTTTGGGGCGAATAGTCTGACCCCCCCCCTTGTTTTTTTTTTTTTTTTGTACTAAAAAAATTGCACTTGTTTTAACACAAGCCAAAATTTGAGGATGCACACAGTGTGTCAACATGTGCTATCTGCCGTCACAGGATATCTATGTCCCTGTTTTGTGGGTGCAACCTCTTCCTCGCTACTCAAGTAGGTGAGAGGAAGGGTTTGCACCCCCAAAACACATCCATTGATCCCCCATGATGGCAGATAGCACATGTTGACTTTAGCCATGGGATCAGGATGAAAATACCCATTTTGCCACACAAACTGTGTGCATCCTCAAATTTGGGGTGGTTCAGGGGTGACGTCACCCCATCTCATGTTTATCTTTAGGCCTCATGCCCACGGACGTTTTTACAGCCGCGTTTTTGAGCGTTTTTTACAGCTTAAAAACGCCTGTCCATGTTAGTCTATAGCTTCATGCCCACCTAGACGTTTTTGAGCTGCAAATAGCATAGACGTTTTTAAGCTGTAAAAAAAAACCAGGACCAGTGCATTCCTCAGCGTCAGAATTAGGCAGAAAAAAACGCGAGCGTCAAAAAACGCGCACTAACGCGCAAAAACGCGTTTTTAGCTCCGACGTTTTTTGTTTTTTTTTTCAAAAAAAAATAAATATTTACAATAACATGGACAGGCGTTTTTAAGCTGCAAAAAACGCAGCTGTAAAAACGCCAGTGGGCATGAGGCCTTAAGGTTGAACTTTGTAAGTTCCATTGTTTTTCTATGTTTTTTTTTTTGACCCATGCATGTTTCTGCATACCAAAAATAAAGAAAAAAAAATATTTCTCCAAAATTTGGAGCCAAAAATGTCAAGATTTTATTTTCTAAATAAAAAGAAAAAACATGTTGTGCACAGATTCAAAATAAATTTGGACACTCAACAATGTGTGGCTTGTTCTTTCTATGCTCAATAGCAGTTCTAGAAAATTTCAAAGTTCATGTTTTACTGTGATAATTGTGGCTATTTACTAAAGACAAATACACTTGGCACTACTACAAAAAGTGAACCTGGGAGACACATAATAAAACCAAAAAAATAATGACCAAACAAGTTTGTAAAATATATAATTTTTTGTTTATTTTTTTATAAAAAGGTTCATATATGGTCTGGCATAGCGATGGCCCCCCTACCGGTGAAGTACTCACGTACTTCACGGGCACTTTGGGGGGCCAAGCCAGTACGGCCACTGTCCAGGCCTGTCAATAGGTTGGTTTCTGTTACACCGGCATCAGGCCCAACAGTGGAAAGATAAGTACTTGAGTATGTGCGCATAAAATTGTGCAGTATGCAGCAGCAGTACACTATGTGATTTAGCTTATATTCCGCCATGTGTATGGCTGTCAGCAACAGGCGGAACCAGCTGGCCATTATCCCGAAGGCATTCTCAACAACCCCCTGGGCTCTGGCCAGCCGGTAATTAAAAACCCTCCTCTCCGGGGTGAGGGTCCTTTGGGGAAACGGCCGCATCAGGTGAGGTACCAGTCCAAAGGCTTCATCCGCTAGAAACACAAAAGGAAGTCCCTCCACATTGTCCGCATCAGGTGGCAGTACCAGGCCCCCAGACTGCAGACGGTGGGCAAACTCCGTCTGGGCGAAGACTCCGCCATCGGACATCTGGCCGTTCTTCCCCACGTCCACATATAAGAACTCATAGCGTGCCGACACCACCGCCATCAACATAATACTATTGAAACCTTTATAATTAAAATAGTACGACCCCGAACGGGGTGGCGACACTATGCGGACGTGTTTCCCATCGATTGCCCGTCCGCAGTTGGGGAAGTCCCACCGCTCGGCAAATTGGGAGGCCACAGTCTGCCATTCCTGTGGTGATGAAGGAAACTGTGTTGTCAAACAAAAAGAATAAATTAGTACTTTTGCACATTATATTGCAAGCAGATTACACAAATACATTCTTGGCCAACGTCAGTAAAACATTTATTTGAAGGAGACTTTAAACACAAAAATAGAAGGACCACTTATCAGATGACTCACCCCCTCTGATGGACCATTGGAATTTTTTTTTGGGGGGGAGGGGGTTAAAGCTGATTTTGTGGCCCACCAAAAAAGCCTCTACCACTCTGCTGAACTTGAATGTGCAATAAACATTTGGACACATTTTAGGGGGGGGGGGGGGGGGGGTTCAAAACTACAATGGAGCTGACAAAAAACATTGTTAATAACAGACTAGTCTAGGTGTGTTTGAGCCCAGGATAGCATGCTGGAGAGGTTAGTGAAGGGAAATATGCATGTAGGCCAAAAAATGAGCATTTAAAAGTAACAACATGCATGGGGAGAAAGGGGACATTCCCAGCATATTACAATCATGGTAATTAGGGAAGGATGAAAGAAATACAATACATTAGCAAAAATTCAAAACATAGAATGTGATGTTAAAGGAGAAAACTTGCCTTCATATAGTCCTTCTGCATGACTTGTATGATGGCAGAACACGTTTCAGGGATAATGATCCCAAGAGCCTGCTGGGGGGAGATGCCTGTCGAGAACTTGAGGTCCTGCAAGCTTCTCCCTGTCGCCAGGTATCTCAACGTGGCAATAAGCCTCTGCTCGGCAGTGATGGCCTGGCGCATCACAGGGTCCTGCCTCGTGATATAGGGGGACAGCAAATCCAACAAACGGTGACAAACGGGGTCTGTCATCCAGAGAAAATTCCTGAAATCATCAGGATTATTCTCCTGGTTTTCCTGCAGCAGAGGCATATGATAGAATTGGTCCCGCTGGAGCAACCAATTCTTGGTCCATGAACTCCTCCTCGCTCTGTTCATGGACTGAGCTCGGGTTACAGTATTAACCGCAACACCAAGCCCATACGCAGCACGAGCTCTACGACGAGAACGTACATGCAACATGGCTTTAACCACTTCAATACAGGGCTTTTTGTACCACTTCCATACCGGGCCTATTCTAGCACTTCTCTCCTACATGTACAAATCATCATTCTTTTTCTAGAAAATTACTCAGCACCCCGAAACATTATATATGTTTTTTTAGCAGACACCCTAGGGAATAAAATGACGGTCATTGCAACTTTTTTTCTTGCACGATATTTGCGCAATAATTTTTCAAACGCTTTTTTAAAAAAAAAAAAAAATGGTTTCATGAATTATAAAATAACAAAACAGTAAAGTTAGCCCAATTTTTGGGGAAAATATGAAAGATGATGTTACGCCGAGTAAATAGATACCTAACATGTCACGCTTTAAAATTGCGCACACTCATGGAATGGCGCCAAACTTCGGTACTTAAAAATCTCCATAGGCGACGCTTTAATTTTTTTTACAGGTTACCAGGTTAGAATTACAGAGGAGGTCTAGTGCTAGAATTGTTGCACGCGCTCTAACGCATGCGGCGATACCTCACGTGTGGTTTGAACAGCGTTTACATATGTGGGCGACTTACGTGTGCATTCGCTTCTGATCGCGAGCTACCGGGGACAGGGGCGTTTTAATTTTTTTTTTTTATTATTATTTGCTATTTTTTTTTTACTTATTTATTTATTTTTTTACAATTATTTTACTTTTTTTTTTTTGATTACTTTTATTCCTATTACAAGGAATGTAAACATCCCTTCTAATAGGAATGTGTGTGACAGGTCCTCTTTTTTGAGAGATGCAGGGTCAATAAGACCCCACATCTCTCCTCCAGGCTGGAAAGCATGAAATCAGTGAATTTTTTTTCACTGATCTCATACTTACTAGCCACAATGGCGGCTTTGTTTACATTTGAGGACCCCGGCGTGACGTCATCACATCGCGCCCAGGCCTGCGACGATCATAGAGATGACTGGTGACCATCTGGTCACCAGTCATCTCTATGCTCGTCACGTGACCCACCAACGGCGCCGGAAGATTCGCTCTGGGTCCTCGATCGCACGGGAGAGCCCGGAGAAGCACCGGATGGCGGCGGGAGGGGGGATGTCCCTTCCCGCCGCCTATAAGAACGATCAAGCGGCAGAATCGCCACTATGATCATTCTTATGGTGCACAGAATCGCCGGCACTTTAAAAGGATATCTGAATGATGCCTCTAGCTGCAGGCATCATTCAGATATCCCCCTACAAAGCCAGGACGTCATATGACATCCACCCAGGATGGGAGATCCCATCTGTGGACGTCATTTGACTATGGCTGGGTAGGGAAGTACTTAAACCGGTCGGCTGGTCAGAACAAACTTAAACAGAACGCACCGAGGAACAGCAAGGCCTGTGAAGAACGACCTGAAAAACAGTAACGAGCGGCCAAGAAGGCACTGCAAAACAGAACCGACCTGACTGCACGCACTGAAAGACAAATACGAACCCACAAGCACAAACTGAAACGCAGGAAACGATCTGAAAAGCACGGAGACTGAAAAGCGCAAATCGGCTCTAACCAAACTTTTACTAACACGCGGTAACGCGAAATCAGCAAAAGCAGCCCAAAGGGTGGCACCATTGGATTTGAACTTGCCCTTTATAGTGCCGTCATACGTCACGGCGTTTGGATTGGTCGGTTTTTTGACTGATGGTGTGTAGGCAAGACTGATGGAAGTCAGCTTCATCGGTTTTCCAATGGAAAAATCCATTGGTTTAAAAACCATAGGAAATCCGATCGTGTGTACAAGGCTTTACTCTGTAGCCTCTAAGGGGTGGGAAGACTGGAGAACTGAAGGCAGGAATCCCCTACTATGCAACCTCTTCCATATGGGATGACCAAAGGGTTGAGGACTTGGTAGGTACGTATCAAACAGGGTGGTACCGAAAATGAAAAAGGCTCACCATAGTGTAGTACCGTAAGTATAGAATGGTTTAATTTAAAATGTTATATTAAACCATTTTATATTAAACCTTTTTATATTAAACCATTATATACTTACGGTACTACACTATGGTGAGCCTTTTTCATTTGGCGGTACCACCCTGTTTGATACGTACCTACCAAGTCCTCAACCCTTTGGTCATCCCATATGGAAGAGGTTGCATAGTAGGGGATTCCTGCCTTCAGTTCTCCGATCTTCCGACCCCTTAAGCCCCGTACACACGATCGGTTTGACTGATGAAAACCGTCCGATGGATGGTTTTCATCAGACCAACCGATCGTGTATAGTACCCATCGGTCTTTTTTCCATCGGTTGTAAAAAATAGAACTTGTTTTAAAATTTTCCGATGGATAAAAAACCGATGGGAATTTCCGATTGTCTATGGGCAAGTCCATCGGTTAAAAAACCCACTCATGCTCAGAATTAAGTCGACGCATGCTCAGAAGCATTAAACTTCATTTTTCTCGGCTCATCGGAGTGTTTTACGTCACCGCGTTTGGAACGGTCGGTTTTTTGACTGATGGTGTGTGGCCAAGACTGATGAAAAACTGTTTCTTTTTTATTACAAACGTTTTTTATTTATAGAAAAGGCAAGAAAATAATACATACACATAAAAATCTGCGTATCACATAGTACCAGTTAGACTGCAAACATAAATGTCAACGCGGTGACAAGAAAAGAAATAGAGAGAAATCAACAAACAAAAAAAATATATATATATATAAGAAAAATAAAAAAGGTGACGTTGAAGCATCTGAGAGAAGCCGAAGCCGGTTTGTAGAGGATCTACAGGAGACATAGTTGTCTACGTGAGGTGAGGTAAACCAGTGAGGGGGATTATCCGCCTCCCACAGACTAAAGCTGTTGGGGAGTTTGCGTCCATAGCTAAGATTGTGGCAATAAAATATGTCTTTGGGAGGTCCAGGGATCCCACCTACGGTCAAATAGGGGCATCCTATCATTTAGTGTGTAGAGAATCCTTTCCATTATCATAATAGAGTCCATCCTATGGAGGACGGAGGAGATAGGGACAGTAGGGGACTTCCAATGTAGGGCAATGGCCCATAGAGCGGCCAAGCAAATTGTGTGGATAAGGCCTTCCTCAGAGGGAAGCATACCTGGGATAGATGCTCCTAGGAGGCACATAGAGGCCGTAAGATGTATTGGAGCACCTGATAGAGCCGTTGCTATGGCCGTCACCTTGGTCCAAATGTGGGACAGATTATCACAGTCCCAGAACACATGCAGAAAGGTCCCAGGCAGGGGACAGCCTCTGAAGCACAGGTCAGAGGTACCCGGAAAAATAGAATGAAGTCTAGATGGTGTATAGTACCACCTGGTAAGTATTTTATACGCTGTTTCTCTGACCACTAGGGATTTAGACGCTTTGCGAAGGTTAGTCAGCATAGTGTCCCAGTCATCTGAGTCAAAAAGTTCGTTGCAGTCAGCCTCCCATTTATGTTTATATGGGACCTCCCCAGGAAACAGTGTATTGATTGCTGATCTGTAGAGGATAGAGATAAGCCCCTTTCCCCTGGGGGAGTCACGGCAGATCTGTTCATACGTGGTAGAGGGGGCTGCTGGGGAGAGGGCGAAGTGGGAAAGATAAAAGTGTCTAATTTGCAGATAACGGAAGTGTTCTCTAAGTGGGATTTGTTTATGTGTGCGTAATTGGTCAAATGAAGCAAAAGAGTTGCCCATCTGCAAGTCCGCTAATGTGACCATGGAGTTAGATATCCACCAAGAGAATCCCTCAGAGTTCTTAAAGGCCAAAGTAAATAAGGGCTCTCCTACAAAGGAGGAGCCTCGGGGAGCGTGGGACACCAGGCCTAGTTTATGTTTGTATCTGTACCATAGGGTAAGGGAGTGAGCAACTAGGGTGTTAAGAGACATAATTTCATGGGCCACTTTAGAAGGGGACCAAAGTAGACTAGAGAGCCTGTACGGAGTGATGGCATGTGATTCAAATTCTACCCAGGGTACTTTAGAGTCAGGGATGTTCCATTGTGCTATCTGGGAGAAGCGAGCCGCAAGGAAATAGAGCCAAAGATTTGGCAGGCCTAGCCCCCCAAGTGTTTGTGGGATGAACACAACGTGTCTGGAGAATCTCGGCCGTTTGTTCTGCCAGATAAATTTGTGGATATCTTGTTGTAGCCTATCTATAAAAGCTTTAGGGATCATGAATGGAAGGGCTCTAAATAAAAATAGGAGTTTGGGTAGGAGGGTCATTTTGATCGCCGTGACTCTCCCGAGGAACGATATGTGGTAGGTGCTCCACAGCTTAAGCAGGCTACGGAGACGGGACACACATGCCGGATAATTCGCAGCAAAAATGGAGGACCAATGTGGTGTGATATAGATGCCTAAATATGGTATTTTGTCAGTAGACCATTGCAGGGGGAAGGAGCCCTGGAGAGTCCCACACTGAGCCGGGGGAATATTGATTGGTAGTGCTGTGGATTTGGACATGTTAACTGTGAGCCCAGAGATGGATGCGAATGAAAAACTGTTTCATCGGATTTCCGATGGACAAATCCATCGGACAAAAATCCATAGGTTATCCGATCGTGTGTGCGGGGCTTTAGAGGCTGCAGAGTAAGGGATTCCTGGCAAAGGCCCTGGCTGGGGTTTACAGCCGCAAGCTTCCATCTGCTTGCTTTTTGGTAAGTGCATTTATTATTTAGTGATTCACGTGTGTTGGTGGTGGAGACCCTATTGGACCTGCACAGATACATTCCTTCCAGAAATTCACTGTTTTTGAACATTCATTTGCCATTTGTCACTTTTGGACATTCTTTATCAATTTTCTATTTTCATTTTTATGTTTAGATTTTATCAATGTTTTGAAGGAAGGATTTTCAATTATCTTCCTGTCTCTTCTGTTTTCTTTTTTGATTTATATCATCCTATGTATGTACTCACATATGCAATGTTTATTCTTGTTGGCACATAATTTTAATTGGTGTACTTATTTAATTTGTGGGTTAGCGTGGCTACATTCTTTATAATTTTGCATTTAGTGTGTATCCCACTATTTAGCTGCTGCTTTATATTTATATTTTTAGTTTGCTCATTTTTTAGGGTAGCGCGGTAATAATTTGTATTTATTTCCTCCGGCTATCCTTCTCCTCGGACGGTGACTGAGTGGCTCCTGGTAGGCGGACCTGCCTACCAAGCCAGGACCCGGTCTTTGTAAATTGCACGTCCCCACTTTCATTCCTCCCGAATGTCCTTGAATCTGGCCCAGACACTACTTTCTGGCACCCTCAAAGGTTTTGGGACGTGCAGATAGTCCCAAATCAGGTCATCCTCCCACTCTCTCCGTGAGTTCTCAATGACGTCCATGACTTGGAATGGGACATAAGGTTAGTCAAGGCCCCACTCCAGAGCAACCCTGAGTTGAACCTCCCTTTGGAAATGGGAGAGCCTGAGTAGTTCTTTAGGTTTCCCTCTTCCAGGCAGAACACATCCTACTAGTGCGATTTCAGATGGCTGCGTTCCCACTAGTGCGATTTCAGTTGGCTCCGTTCCCACTAGTGCGATTTCAGTTGGCTCCGTTCCCACTAGTGCGATTTCAGATGGCTTTGTTCACACTAGTGTGATCTCAGATCTGGCTCCGTTCCGACTAGTGCGATTTCAGATGGCTCCGTTCCCACTAGTGTGATTTCAGATAGTTCCGTTCCCACTAGTGCGATTTCAGATGGCTCCGTTCCCACTAGTGTGATTTCAGATGGCTTTGTTCACACTAGTGCGATCTCAGATGGCTCTTTTTCCCACTAGTGTGATTTCAGATGGCTTTGTTCACACTAGTGTGATTTCAGATGGCTCCGTTCCCACTAGTGTGATTTCAGATGGCTTTGTTCACACTAGTGCAAATTCAGAATGGCTCCGTTCACACCAGTGCGATTTCAGATTCGACTTCAGTTGCACAGAATCGCACGATATAGGAAATCATGTTTTTTTCAATAGTGCCCGCTCACATCAATGCAACTCAGCACAGTGTGATTTTGGAAAAAGCTCCTGTATTACTTTGGTGCGATTCCAGCATGAGTATGGCCCCATAGAACATGCAAACTACTGTACATCCAAGTTGCATTACAAAATCACCCTGAAAAAAATCAGATCAAATTCGGATTGCAGCAGTGCAAAACTAGACTTGATCATCTATGTGGACGTCACATTGCCTTTTTGTAATACAAATCTGTATACTGAAGAAGTGCACAATCCAGGTGTGAACCAAACTCTTCTCTTCCCTCCACAAACTTTTAATGCTTGGCCATTCTGTCATCAATCAAACTGCACTCTCAAACTGCACTCTCACAAAAAGAAAGCATAGCTGCCAAATATTGCAGAGGGGATCAATGCATTGTCCCACAAATGTGATAATGCATAGTGAGCCTTCTGGCTCTGTGCACACTATTAGCTCTGGCTACTGGGGGCACTTAATAGGGATATGAAGCATCTGCCAGGTCCACCACTCCAACCCCACAGAGGCTCAACTTTAGCTTTCTATTTATATAGGATGTATAATTTATTTATAAAACTTTTGAGCATTATTATATTTACCCTTATAAATATATTTATTCATGATTTAAAGTATTCTTTAGAATATTAAACCATTAAATTTGAATTAAATTTGAATGTTAATAAATAATATTAATATTATTAGAATATTAAATCATAGCTGAATTTGGTCAGCTATGAACTGTATTAAAAAGTGGGCAGCTGGTTGTTTTTGGGTATGTACTGTATTTTTTATTTTGCTTTTTCGCCTACAGTATGCATTCTCAACTTATCTTCTTGATGACAGACATGTTTCACGAGCCTCTGGCACTTTCTAGTGTCTGAAAATATAACTGCAATCATCTGAAGGAACTATAGGCAAAACAAAAAAAATGCAATAATAACATGTAAAAAAAATAATAATCAACTTAGAATATGTCAAAGTAAGAAAAATGACAAGAAAAAAAAAACAGTACAGTACTGCCTAATGCTTTAGACTTTCAGACGTCTGCTCGTGTGGTTTCCAGACAACTTCGTTCTCATTATTTATAAACTTCGACTGATGAAGGGAAATACAATTAATCCCATGGGATATCTGCCCACCAGGCATAGTAGTAATATGCCAATACCAGAAAAATTTCTTAAAACTAAAGTGGAAATAAACGCTTCTATCCTTTACAGCTAAAAACAGGGCCATCTTAGCCTTTATTTATATCTGCAGTTGCCATGGCAGAGCTGTCAAATCTACCAGAAAACTCGGGAGACACCAGATTTTTAAGTTGACCTTACACTATGCCTTATACCTTACACAATCTGATTGTACAACCTCTTTAGAGTCTCTTATGCCCTGTACACACGAGTGGAAATTCCGACAGCAAAAGTCCGATGGGAGCTTTTCATCGGAAATTCCGACCGTGTGTATGCTTCATCAGACGTTTGCTGTCAGAACTTCGGACGGACTTAGATAAAGAGCAGGTTCTCTATTTTTCCATCAGGCAAAATTTCATTCGGAATTTCCTATTGTGTGTACAAATTCCGACGCGCTAAATTCCGACGCATGCTCGGAAACAAATCGACGCATGCTCGGAAGCATAGAACTTAATTTTCTCGGCTCGTCGTAGTCTTTTATGTCACCGCGTTCTTGGCAGTCAAAAGTTCACCGAACTTTTGTGCGACCGTGTGTTTGTAAGGCAGGCTTGAGCGGAATTTCGTCGGAAAAACCATTCAATTTTTTTCCGACGGGAATTCCGCTCGTGTGTACAGGGCATTAGACTTACTAAAATGATATGTAGCGATACCCTCAGCTTAAGCGGGCCGCAAGGTTTGATTTGGGCCCTGAGTACAGCTCTCCAACCCACCGGCAATCGGCTCTACCCACTCTGGCACAGCTAGTCTAAAGGATACACACATATATCCTTATACTTTAAGAGAGAGATTCAAACATAGAACAGTAATAAAGGGATAACGGATTTTACTTCTTGTTATGCAAAGAAAACACACAGCAATGACAATATGATTTTTAACTTGTATGCAGAGCCCTGCAATGACAGTCACATTACACCATAAGAATAAAAGGGGGGGGGTAAAGGAACGCCACGTGGGGCGACCGTTAACTAGGTACCCTATGGTACAACAGCTAAATGTATACCTAACGGATCAGGCCTGATCCCTTACTCTAAAACTTAGTCCTGTAAGAATAATGGTTTCTTCACCGGCTTGCTGTAGAGGTGGTGCACATAAGAATAATAAACACTTTGTAATCCAACAGGGAGAATCTGAACAACTGACCGTACTTCACTAGAGATCCTCTGGATCAGTCCTGCTGCGGATCTCCAGTGAGAGTCTTAAAGTGAGGTGGTAGGCCTCGGCAGTCTATAGGCACAGTACTATAAACAGGTTATTGGATGAGCTTTCGCTCAGCTCACCCTCCGGACGCGACCCGTCCGGGACTTCCACCGGCTGTGTCGTCACTCGCACACAGCGGTTGCTGCCATCGGGTCTCCCATCCAATCTAGGCTGCAGGCAGGAGATGTTGGATGCCACCCAGGCTCGCAAAGGGTGGAAGGCTCTTTGGTTCGCTGTAAGAAGTCCCCAGGCTTCAGGCCCTCACACAGCACAGCTCCGCACAGGTGGATCAGTCTCAGCCGTCCCGTGTCCAAAAGAGAGCGAGTCAGGCCTCGCCCCTTCCTTATATCACTTCCCCCATGAGTCTCTGGGGCATAACCCAAAACATCCGGTGAACAGTGGACCTCTGGGAACCATAGTTCTTTCTCCTAATTAAAGGGGAAACACCCCGCTACACACTCCCCCCACTAAAACTCTTTGGTCCCCAAAGATAAACAATTTAACAACAATTCTGAACCAATTTACTGAATGCGGAGTATGATGTTGGTACAGGGAATTTCCACCAAAACTCAGAGGTGGGGTTCCCTATACCACAGGTCACACTAGCATGGGTGGCCTGTCTAACTGTGCCAGAGAGTGAGCTGGGGTTGCCTTCCACCAAATGAACAGTGGAAGGATCTGAGCACTTAGTACTTCTTCTGGCAGTGGCAACAGAGTCCTCTGAGCTTTTTCCCAATTGAGGGTAGGTTAAGCTCCTGGGAGGCCTCACGACTCTGTAAGTTCTTTGCTCCCTTGGGACTTCAGGCTCAGGTACCACAGGCTCTGCGTCAGGAACACTTTCTGACACCATCACTGATTCTGGGGCCTCTTCCGCCTCTGCTTCTGAGTAAAGGCCCGGAATATCTTCCCAGCATTCAGGCACATCACTGGATGGAATGAACTCTGTAGCCTCTGGGTTCAGGGTCCCATCCTGTGTATCTTCAGTGGGTGGAAGGTCTATGGCGGAACTCCCTGGAGTTGAGGAGGGCCATAGCCACTCAAGTTCTCCCCTCCCATCTTCACTTGGTTGGGAAGCCTGTCCATCCCTAGCTCGGAGGGTCTGAGACCGAGTGTTGGGTCTGGGGGTATCCAAGATGGAAACAGATTCCGTCAGGTTCTTCACTGAAGGTATCCTGACTGCCTCTTTAAGTGGGAGTAAGTGATTTCTGTGCCAGGTTTTCAAGGGTCCCACTCTCCCCTCTGGCTTTAACTTATACACCGGTAGTCCAGGAAGTTTTCTACAAATGACATAAGGCTCGGACCTCCATCTATCAGCAAGTTTATGCTTCCCTGGGATCCCTAGGTTGCGTAGCAGCACACGGTCTCCAGGCTGCAGGTCTTGCACTCGAACCTTCAGGTCAAAGTTCCTTTTATTTCTGACCCCTCTCCGGTCTGAGGCCGCTTGGGCTTGTTCATAGGCCGCTTTCAGTTTATACCTAAGTCGGTCCACATATCCTTTGTGAGAGGTAGCAGAGGTATAGTCTAGGGAAATGCCAAAGGCCAGATCCACTGGCAATCTTGCTTCTCTCCCAAACATGAGGCGGTAGGGAGAGTAACCCGTCACATCACTGGTGGTGCAATTGTAGGCATGCACCAAAGTGGATATGTGTTGACTCCAATGCTGCTTCTTCTCTGTCTCCAGAGTCCCCAGCATGTTTAACAAAGTCCGATTAAACCTCTCAGGCTGGGCATCTCCTTGTGGATGATAAGGGGTAGTTCTGGTCTTTTCCACTCCCAGGGAGTCCAGTAGGTTCCGGATCAGGCGACTCTCAAAGTCCCTTCCTTGGTCGGAGTGGATTCTCTGTGGTAATCCATAGTGGATGAATTATTTTTCTAGAAGCACCTTAGCTACAGTGGAAGCCTTCTGGTCTCTGGTGGGGAACGCCTGTGCATAACGGGTGAAATGATCGGTTACCACCAGAACATTTCCCAATCCACTCAAATCGGGTTCGAGGCAGAGAAAGTCAATGCATACCAGATCCATTGGGCCTTGACTCTGTAGGTGGCCCATTGGGGCAGCTTGATGGGGTAGAGTCTTCCTCTGGATGCATCGTGCACAGGAGTGGCAATATTCCTCCACTTCAGCCCTCATACAGGGCCAATAGAACCGGCTTCTGACATGTTGTAAGGTTCTTTCAGCTCCCAGGTGACCATGCTGGTCATGTAAGGCAACCAGCACAGTCTCTCGGTGCTTCTCTGGGAGAAACAACTGCCATTTATCCTCGGAGTCATCAGAGGGGCCCCTTCGGTAGACCACTCCATGATGGACCTGTAGCTTGTCTAGCTCCCTCCATAGCAGACGAGCCTCCTTGGAGGGGTGATGTCGAAGTTTCTCTGGACTCTCGTTTTCCAATGCTTCAAAGACCAATCTCCCTATGGGGTCTTCCAATTGGTCGCACCTCAGTTCCTTCTTAGACAGCTTCGACAAGCCTTCCTCTTCCAGTTGAGTCACCCCACAGTAGTGTTTTGGAACTCCCACTGTGGTAACTCCTATTTCCTCTGCTCTGGAGCCTCCTCGGGCTTGGAATTCAGCTCCTTGACAAAGGGCCCGCACCCCGTCCGGTGCTACCTGAGTCCAGTCCTCCCAGTCATCAGCCATGGCATGAGATCTTCGGGACAGGGCATCTGCATCCCTATTTCCAGCCCCTGGTCTGTACTTCAGACTGAAGTTGAACCCAGATAATGCAGCTAGCCACCTGTGTCCTGTGGCATCCAACTTGGCAGTGGTGAACAGGTAGGTCAGGGGGTTGTTATCTGTTTTCACTGTAAACTCTGCTCCATAAAGGTAGTCTCTTAGTTTGTCCACAACTGCCCATTTGAGGGCCAAGAACTCCAACTTATGGGTGGGGTAGTTTTTCTCCGAGGGGGTCAGACTTCGACTCACATAAGCCACTGGTCGCATTTGCTCTTCATGCTCCTGATAGAGCACTCCCCCTAGGCCTTCATGACTAGCATCAACATGTAACTCGTAGGGTCTGGTGGGATCAGCATAGGCCAATACTGGGGCTGTGGTGAGGCTCCTCTTCAAGGTTCTGAAGGCCTCTTCACACCTGGGGGTCCACTGATCTTGAACCAACTCCCCGGGTCTTCTAGGGCCCAAGCCATCCTCTTCCCCTTCAGTCCGAAGCAGTTCATTTAAAGGCTTGGCAATATGGGCAAACCCATCCACAAACCTCCTATAATAGGAGCAGAACCCCAGGAAAGATCTAAGCTCGGTGACTGTTGTGGGTCTTGGCCAGGAGGTAACCGCCTCCAACTTCTCAGGATCAGTCGCCACCCCCTTTTTCAGACACTACGTGTCCCAGATAATTCACCGAAGACTGGTAGAACCGACACTTCTCGGGGGAAAGCTTCAACCCCTCTTCACTAAGTCTCCTCAACACTTTCTCCAATCGGGCCTCATGTTCCTCCAGAGTTCTCCCGAAAACAATGACATCGTCCAGGTACACTAGGACTTCTATGAGGTTCATGTCTCCGACAGTCTTCTCCATGAGTCGTTGGAAAGTAGCTGGGGCTCCAGATAGGCCCTGGGGCATTCTGTTAAACTCAAAGAATCCCACAGGAGTTATGAAAGCGGTCTTTTCCCTATCCTCTGGGTGCATGGGAATTTGATAGTACCCACTCTTGAGGTCCATCATGCTGAACCACTTAGCTCCAGACAAACTCTGTAAGGCGTCCTCTATCCTTGGCGTGGTGTACTGATCAGGGGTGGTCCTCCTGTTGAGAGTTCTGTAGTCAATGCAGAGCCTCAGCGACCCATTCTTCTTCCTGACCACCACTATTGGAGAGGCATAAGGGCTTCGGGACTCTCGAATCACCCCAGTCTTTTTCAGTTCTGCAAGCTGTTCTCTCAGATCCTCCAGATCTGCCAGCGGAACCCGCCTGACTCTCTCCCTGAACGGTTTGTCTTCTTGCAGGCGGATGCGGTGGGTAGCACTCCTCGCACGCCCCACATCGAATTCATCTTTTGAGAAAATCTTCTCCCATCTAGTCAGCTGGGCCTTGGCTCTCTCCTTCCAGGCCCCAGGTAAGTTCGGGTTTTCAATGGAAAGTTTTTCCCAAACATCTCCTTCTTCACCCGCTTGCTTCACTTCTGACCAGCTGACTGGGACAGCAGGACTCACCTGTCCCAGCAACATCCGGGCAGGTATCTCTATGGCCCTTCCTGTAGAGTTCCTTACACTCACCGGGACTCTTCCCCTGGCTTTCTTCAAGGCCTTGATTGGAATCACTTCCGGTATCACTTCCAGGCCTGAGTGATCTTCCCTTGGGTCGGATTCCAGCATGACAAAGGGGCCAGGCTGCTCCCAGGTGAGCTTCACAGTGGCCTTGAGGCAAGCCACCTGTCCGGGCTGCAGCACCACTCCTTCTCTCCCCAGTCTCCACACCTTCCCTATCCCCTCTCCTGGGGTCTTCTGCTCCAACACTAACCGTTGGTAGGCTGTCTTCAGCATGGGATGGATGTTTGGATCTTGATGGCTCCTCATCTTCACCAGGGGGGTCAGAAGTCTTCTCACTAGATCCGTATTGGTGCCTATGATGAGGGACATCTGGTTGGCCCCGGGTGGTCTAGGACACACAACCGCCAGGGTGTCGAATACTTCTGTCTTCCCAGCCACAGAGGGGTCGAATGTCAGCTTTATGGGTAGATAACCATCATAAGGGAAACTCTGCGTTCCCAGGCCCCATATCTCCAGCTCTTCTATCTTCCGTATAGGCAAATGGCTTAAGTGCCTATCATAGAAGTCTCTATACAATAAAGTCACTTGAGCTCCAGTATCCAGAAGGGCCTTTGTATATACTCCTTCCACCTGGATAGATACCGTGGGGGACGGGCCGACCAATTCTTCTGGGTACGGCCGGGTTGAGGTCACTCTCTTCTGAGAACTTGTCTTCATCCAGTTGGTTTTTGACTTTGTTCTCCCCTGAGCCTGGTATGCATTGACCCTCGCCACCCTAATGGGGTTACAAACCCGCTGAGGGATGTTATTGTCTCTTGGATGTAGGCATTCCTTCTTGGGAGTGCTAAATTTCTTCTGAGGGGTCTTGTCCCCTCTCTCTGGTGTGTATCTTGGTTGAGAGACCCTAAATTCCTTCTCAATGGTCGTGTTTTCTCTCTTCCTCTTCCTTCTATTCAGTTTGGAGCTCACTGAAAGAGATGGGCACCCGGTTGACTCCCTCACCGGGGCCCTCTGGCGTTTCCCGCCGGCTGGCGATTATCCATTTTCTTCTTCTTAGGACTGGAACACCTACTGGCAAAGTGGCCACTGCCTCCGCAGTTGTAGCATAACATCTCTTCTCGGTCCCGAGTGGGACTCGGTATTGACGTATCTGGGAACAACTCCTTTCTGGGGCTTGGTTTCTCTGCTCCACCTTGACCTTTCGCCATTATAGCAGTCATCATCTCCATCATCTGGGACATCTGCAACTTCAAAGTGTCCACCTCCGCTCCCCTATCGGGAGTCATGGCCGGTGTAACTATTGCTACCGGCTGTTTGACGGGCTCTATCAGGCGTTCTTTTTTTTTTTCTTCCAATATAGCCTCTTCCTCTCTAATCATTCGGATGAGGTCAGGGTACTCCAGATTCCTCCCATCCTGCCGGGCACGCAGTGTCCATGCAATTGGATCCATGGGTTAAGCTCCCCTCACTACCTGTTGAGCACGGGCCTCATCTACTTTCTCTGGGCTGATCCCCTTCTTTAGGATCATCCTATGCAGTATTTTGTCCAGGCGTCCCATATAGTCTGATAGTTTCTCACCTTCCTTCTGGTAGCAATGCTCCAGCTGATAAGCAAGCTCCGTGACTTTCTCTGTCCCACCAAACACATTCTGTAACACATCGAGGCACTCTTGTGCAGTACAATCTGCCTTGCTCATCTTCAGGTTGCGTACGGCCTCTAGAGCAGGCCCTTTCAAACTTTCCACAACCCTCTGTTTCTTTCTGCGGTCCGGAACTTCCCATTCCTCTAGTGCCTGAGTTGCGCTGTCTAGCCACTCCTTAAATCCCTCTTCTTCCAAAGGTACTGGTTTCCTCCCTGAAAACATCCGGAGTTTCCTGTACCCCGACATCGGGTAATCTGTGGGCTCTTTCTTGCACTGAGCTACAATCTCCCCCAGAACAGCGCATAATTCTGCACTAAGGGTGCCTGGGCTTGTCCTGGGACTCTTTGTGTCCTTCTGTGGGGATGACGGGGAAGATGGCTGCGGTGACAGTGTTATTTTTGTCTGAGGGCTGTCTCTTGTGCGCGGCAGCGCATGCAGCAAATGATAGACCTGATCGTCCTCATCTTGTATGCTGTTGCCTCTAAACTGTTCAGGAATTTCTGCCTGCCATTCCAGTAAGACATGTGAAAGTCCACCACTAGTTTTCACATCTATCACCCATGGTTTGTGAATCGGTGATAGGGACATTATGAGTTGTATCATTGCTTGTGTCTGCCATATCCCCGGGAGTTCTATAACTGCCGTCCTGGCTGGGTCTACGCCCCATCTCTTGTACCACTGTCCCACCTCTATCGGGTCCATTACGGTAGCTTCTGGCGGTTTCACCACTGTCTCAGTAATCCCGGATGTACGAGCCCCCACGTGTAGCGATACCCTCAGCTTAAGCGGGCCGCAAGGTTTGATTTGGGCCCTGAGTACAGCTCTCCAACCCACCGGCAATCGGCTCTACCCACTCTGGCACAGCTAGTCTAAAGGATACACACATATATCCTTATACTTTAAGAGAGAGATTCAAACATAGAACAGTAATAAAGGGATAACGGATTTTACTTCTTGTTATGCAAAGAAAACACACAGCAATGACAATATGATTTTTAACTTGTATGCAGAGCCCTGCAATGACAGTCACATTACACCATAAGAATAAAAGGGGGGGTAAAGGAACGCCACGTGGGGCGACCGTTAACTAGGTACCCTATGGTACAACAGCTAAATGTATACCTAACGGATCAGGCCTGATCCCTTACTCTAAAACTTAGTCCTGTAAGAATAATGGTTTCTTCACCGGCTTGCTGTAGAGGTGGTGCACATAAGAATAATAAACACTTTGTAATCCAACAGGGAGAATCTGAACAACTGACCGTACTTCACTAGAGATCCTCTGGATCAGTCCTGCTGCGGATCTCCAGTGAGAGTCTTAAAGTGAGGTGGTAGGCCTCGGCAGTCTATAGGCACAGTACTATAAACAGGTTATTGGATGAGCTTTCGCTCAGCTCACCCTCCGGACGCGACCCGTCCGGGACTTCCACCGGCTGTGTCGTCACTCGCACACAGCGGTTGCTGCCATCGGGTCTCCCATCCAATCTAGGCTGCAGGCAGGAGATGTTGGATGCCACCCAGGCTCGCAAAGGGTGGAAGGCTCTTTGGTTCGCTGTAAGAAGTCCCCAGGCTTCAGGCCCTCACACAGCACAGCTCCGCACAGGTGGATCAGTCTCAGCCGTCCCGTGTCCAAAAGAGAGCGAGTCAGGCCTCGCCCCTTCCTTATATCACTTCCCCCATGAGTCTCTGGGGCATAACCCAAAACATCCGGTGAACAGTGGACCTCTGGGAACCGTAGTTCTTTCTCCTAATTAAAGGGGAAACACCCCGCTACAGATATAATATGAGGGCAGACCTAAATGATTTGTTGCATTTGTATCAAATCAGGTAGGCCCTTGCACTATAGAGTTGATGATAGATCTAAAGGAGATTGTACAATCAGGTGTACAATGGTCACCTTTAGGCTCGATTCACACCTATGCATGCTGCTTTAGAGCATTTCTGCAGTGCTATTTGCTGTGCTTTCCGCTTTTTTGGACATTTTTGATGCGTTTCGCATTTTTATGCTCCTTTTCTTTATATTTGGCCAATTTGTTCTTGGGCAGAATTCAATAATACAAAACGCGTCAAAAATGCGCTAAAAACTGATTACATGCTTTTCTGCAAAGTCTCTATTGCAGTCGATTGAACCAAAAAAAGCAGCGTTTTGCATTTAAAAGAGTCCCTGACCCTTTCCAAAAACGCAGAGGCACAAAAATGCATTGATGTGAACATGTTCCATAGTAACCCATGTTAAAAAACATGTCCTGCATTTCTGCAAAAAGCATGAAAAAACCCACTGGTGTGAATTGAGCCGTAGGGTCTTTCCCGGTCTCCTGGCAGAGGTATCAAGTTTCCCAGGAAAGTTAGGCTTAGTCAAGTGTTACTGGTACGTCCCACAGTACTCCTATTCATTTTTGTGCTTCTCTGAGAAAGGGGAGGGGAGTGTCAGCAGGAGGTAGAGAAACAGCAGCACACTAATCTTCCCAGTGAAGAGCTGTGTAGGGGGATGTGCCAGCAGAAGTCTGACCACCGGATGACAGGCAGGCTGTGCTTCCAAATAATTACTTTAATACTCTGCGCTTTGGATCTACTGTCAAATGCAGCAGCCTCCACCCAGAATTAAAAAAAAATTCACAATTTTTAATCAGCACGAGAGACTTTTTTTCAAAAAATAATTTTATTAAAGATTTAACACCTTATATTGCCATACATTGCAAAACAGTACATAACCCATTGTGCACATATCTGTCTGATATCAGAGTCAGCAGTTTATACAGATAGTCCGAAAAAATTGTAATAAAGTCTTTATGTCACTTAGATCCGGTCCTCCACTCATTAACCAAACCTGCCTTTCTGCAGTGTCATTGCCCGTGTAATACCCGGCATTAAGTCAGAGCAGTCGGTCCATGATCAGATCCACTGGGGCAAGCACAGGGACAGCCAACCAAGGAGCCCACAGTTGCTCATATTTAAGTGTACAACCCCTGTGTTGGTATATAAATTTCTCCATTCTCAACATATTGCCTACGTTCTTAACCCATTCCTCCACCGTATGAGGATCTTCAGACTTCCACTGCACCATAATACATTTTCTTTCCTGAAATAAAACTCTAGTGCACCTTTCCCAGTCATATTCCTCCAGTATACCAAGCAAGCAAGATTTTGGGTCCATGGGTAGGGACACTTGAAATACAGAATTAACTTTACTCACTAAAGCCCTGTACACACGATCGGATTTCCTATGGTTTTTAAACCGATGGATTTTTCCATCAGAAAACCGATGAAGTTGACTTCCATCAGTCTTGCCTACACACCATCAGTCAAAAAACCGACAGTTCCAAACGCGGTGACGTAAAACACTCCGATGAGCCGAGAAAAATTAAGTTCAATGCTTCTGAGCATGCGTCGACTTGATTCTGAGCATGCGTGGGTTTTTTATCCGATGGAGTTCCCCACAGACGATAGTAATTTGCTATCGGTTTTTTAACCATCGGATAAATTTAAAACATGTTCTATTTTTAAACACCGATGGAAAAAAGACCGATGGGGCCCATACACGATCGGTTTGTCCGATGAAAAAAGTCCATCGGACTGTTTTCATCGGTAAAACCTATCGTGTGTACACGGCTTTACTCTGCCCAATAAGAGTGAAGTTTTAGACACCTCCACAAAAGGTGACTTGAGTCTCCATGGTCACGTTTACGTCGTGAACACATAGAATCCGTTTGCAGCCCCGTGTCCCGCGATCGGGTCACGGAACGGGTCACGGAACGGCAGAACAGGGGGATGCCATTGTAAACAAGGCATCTCCCTGTTCTGCCTAGTGACAGGACACTGATCGTCTGCTCCCTCTCATCGGGAGCAGCGATCAGTGTCGTGTCACAGTTAGAACACATCCCTAGGACACACAGTTAGAACACATCCCTAGGACACACTTAAACAATACAAAGAGAGAGGGAGCGCAAAGGCTACCTAGTGTAACACTGTTTTTATTGTAAATTAGCAATTAAAAATACGAGGATTGCACTTCACATATATAGCTCAATTCAAGCCTCCTCTCCTGGTCTACATAGATCGATTGGCTCACAAGGCAGCGGTGTTGTATAGAGATGTTGGTGTATAAGCTAGGAGTCTGCTTCCTCATCTCATGTGCTTTTCAGCGCTTGCACGGACCAGCCGGCTCAGCATAACGTCACTTGTGGCCTGGAGAGGGAGTCGTGGTGGATGTGCTGTCTCCTCTAACACACGTACACACGGTTGCTATGATAACATGTTTCGGAGGGGCTTGGAGTGTTAAGTATATAGGACTAGGGGGCGTGTCCTGGCTATGGAGGAGTGAGGACGTGCTTTGCCTCAGCTCCGCTCCACCGCCGCAATAAGAGAAGCTACAGAGGGGGTTTCCTACCTGCGACAACTCCCCCATGTCCCAGCGATTGCGGCACTCATCCCAGCTGCCGCGGACGGATCATACTCGGCAGGCACAGCTTGATTCTTACTTCCCCGGGTCCCAAGGACAAGGCCGCGAGGCCTCCAAGATGGCGCCGACAGGGAAGACACAGAAGGCTGCTAAATCTACTCAGCCAGCCGCGGCTGCGGCGCGGCAGCAGAAAGGGACTGTCTCCACTTCCTCTCCAGATTCATCTCCAGGGTCGGTGAGTGATTCGGCCCCCCCAGCCTCCCCTGCCTCCCCAGAGGGCCGCTCAGCAGCGTCAGACATCCTGGGAGATGAGGTCCTCAGGCGCCATATTATGTCCCTCCCCACCAAAGAGGACTTAGAGCGCTTCACTAGCAGAATGGAGAAGGCATTCACTGCTGACATTGCCCAATTAAAAACTGACACATCCCACCTTGGCAACAGAGTGGGAGCATTAGAAGAGAGACTGGAGGAGGCTCTCCCCACTATTGCGCTGCTGCAATCAAAATGTCAAATGCAAGACCAACAGATTGAATCCCTGCTATGCCAGTTAGATGACACGGAAAATCGCAGCAGAAGGGCTAACATTAGGATTCGGGGACTACCTGAAGCTACTGGCTCACGTGACATTATTCCCACGCTGCAAGATGTCTTTCGCGACATATTGGGCATGCCTGCGCCTGCTCCTATTCTAATAGACCGCGCTCACAGGGCCCTGAGACTGCCATCTCAGGACGTGGATAACCCCAGAGACATTATTTGCAAGCTCCATAAATACACTCTCAAGGACCGTATTATGCAAAAGATGCGTGGCAAGCCTTTCTACGATTTTAATGGGGCGCGCTTGTTTTTCTATCAAGACATTTCCAGACGCACTTTATTGCAAAGCAGGGCTCTCCGCCCCCCCTTAACTGCGCTCCAAGATGCAGGCTTGCCGTACCGTTGGGGTTTCTCTTTCTTTCTGCAGGCGACTAAAAACGGGAAACAGGTCACACTGCGCTCCAAAGATGATCCTCCGCACTTCCTCTCTGCTCTGGGACTAGAACCCGTTGACTTCCCTGACTGGAGGGCCTCGACCGGTGCCTTGCCGGTGAAGCTTCCTGAACCATGGATGACAGCTACTAGCAGGAGTCGCAGACGTGACAGACAGCGTCCGAACCAGGACCCCCTAACGGACCCTTCCACGTCTCAAGACTGACGGAAATGTCCCTTCTGGCCGCTTAAATGGTTAGAGTGACCTTCTCTTCAGCCGCAGAGCGGTGACCCTTCTGCATGCTCCGGGGTACCACACAGATGCACCCTCTTGAAATGAACTCTTCATAGGCTTTGAACCTCGGGCCTGTTGGCCTGGTTATACGCCAGATGACTATTAGCGATTCCGCATAAGTTAGGGTTTTGCCGCCTCATTGTTACCTTTCCGGCCCTGCCGGACTGTGTACGAACTTAACTTTGCAGATATGACCCCCCCTCTACCTTTAGTGCTCTGTAAGATGCGGTGGAGGGAGATGGGACTCCTTGCCTCCCCCCCCATGTTGGCACGCGTTCCCCACGTAGGCCCCCCCTTTTTGGGTACTGTTCCCCATTGGGACATAGAGCCGGGGGCTGGGACTCCCACCATAGTGGTGGCAGGCCCTATGCCAGACTTACTGATGTTTATTTTGTTCACATGTGTATGGCTATGGCTTAGGCCAATGTACTGTGTTTACTTTGCAGTATTTAACTGTTTTCTATGTTTGTTCCCCCTCTTTTTCACCGTTCTCTTTTCCTTCCCTCTTGCTACCCCTTCCTTCCCTAGGAGCATCACCATACCTCTTCGTCTGCACCGGCTGGGCTGGCGGATTTGGCACTACTTATTCCCTCCTGATCCTCCATGTCTTCGCTAAAGGTTGTATCTTATAACGTCCGAGGCCTCTGCTCCCCAGGTAAGCGGAGTAAACTGTGGTGGGAACTGAAAAAGCTAGGGGCACAGGTGGTTCTTTTGCAGGAAACCCATTTCCCCTCCCTTTCTATGAACAATAAACGACAATCCAGCGCTCAGACCATCAGACGCACGTCATCTAGAGCGCCGTCTGATTCCACAACACTCAGCCCGCTCGATCAGCTGGTCTGATCGTGACACAGGGCTTTGAACGGATCTTCCCCTGGTCTTCACAGTTCCGGTGCCTGCATTCCAGCCATAGGCTGCATCGTGTGAGCGGCGGGTTATTCCATCTCCCTGACGGCCAGTACATCCCAGCACCGTACCGAAGTTACTTCTTAACACCAAGTCATGGAGGCACACTTGCTGAATTTAACCCCTTGGGGCGGTATTGTATCTCTGGTGTTTTTTATGCTTCAATTACAATGACTATGAGTTTTCTCTGAAGGTTTTTGTATTATATTGTTTTTACCACATTAATTTTTTATTAATTCTTGGCGTGCATCCAATTAAAGGAACTTACCTTTTCTTCAAACATTCATTATAGTTCTGCTTTCACTGCTCCCATTGAGCGCTGGATTGTCATTTATTGTTCAGTGATTACTTTTTCTGGAAGTTGCCAGCTGCACTGGGAGCCAGTTTTCCAAGATTATTTTCTATATGACACTAGGGTCAAACATTTCTGCCAGTTTTCTAGCGCTGTAAGACTTTTTTGTTTCTCACACCTCCCTTTCTATGCCTAGACTGCCCACCCATCTATATAGCCAATGGTTTCACAGCACCTCCCCAACTTCCAAGTCGAAGGGTACCATGATAGCGATCCATAAGACCTGTCCTTTCCAACTTGTAGACAGCAAAATTGACTCGCAGGGTCGTTACATTTTCTTAAAGGGGGTTATAGCTGGGAAGAAATACACATTTGCCACTGTATATGCCCCTAATTACAACCAACTGTCTTTCATTGACGCAACCCTGGACCTCCTGGCAGATTTTAAAGAGGGCTTTGTAATCCTCAGTGGAGATTTTAATGTTAGCCCTGATCCTCTCTTGGACACATCTAGCTCCCGACCTTCCTACTCTTATGCCTTTCTCAAACACTTTCGCAAGACACTCCAGTCCCACCTCCTGCTAGACAGCTGGAGGGTACTTCATCCCACAGATAAAGACTTTAGTTACTATTCTGCTGTGCATGACGTGTACACTCGCATAGACCACATTTATGTTGACCGCTCCACACTGGAGCTTCTGCAGTCTGTGTCCATCGGCAACATAACGCTCTCTGATCATGCACCGATCGGGATGACTCTCACCTTACCGTCAAGCCCTCATAGGGCCTGGACGTGGAGATTGAATGACAATCTGTTGGACGATGCTGCGGTGGCGGCCAGGGTGAGGGATGTTATCACTAATTATTTTAAGGAAAACACGACGGAAGATGTTAGTAAGGGGATAGTGTGGGAGAGTCACAAAGTGGTAGTGCGGGGAGAACTGATATCCCTGGGCTCCAAACTTAAAAAAGAATGCCAGGCAGACTTTAAAAGAGTGCTAGATGCCCTTCAAGAGGCAGAAATACAACACAAGCATAATGGGGACCCTGGGGCATTGAAGAGGCTGACTGAAATGAGGACACTGTTCCTGAGGTTGTTAGACAGGCAGGTACGAAAGCAGGCCAGATATTTATCTCATAGATACTATGAGCATGGCAACAAGTGTGGCCGCATGTTGGCGAGGGCCCTGCATAAGAAACATGCTCAGACGTATGTCCAGAAGCTCTGTTCCCCATCGGGTGCGGTTGCGATTCAGTCCTCTAAAATTGCCTCAGGGTTCCAGGACTATTATTCCCAACTGTATAATTTGACCCCCGATTGTCCTTTAACTGCTCAGACGCCCAGGTCGGAAGCCATTCAGGACTACCTGGCCTCGGCTGGCATCACACCCCTAACTGAGCACCAACGCACTGACTTGGAGCTACCAGTTACCCCCAGTGAGATTGAGCCGATAGTGAAGTCCCTGCCCAATGGGAAAAGCCCGGGACCAGACGGCTACACCAAGGCTTACTACACAGCTTTCCTACCCCTATTGGTATCACCTACGTGTAGCTATTTCAATTCCGTAGCTGAGGGATCCCCTATTCCCCCTGAGGCGTTACTGGCCCATATCACTGTGCTACCTAAAGAGGGTAAGGACCCAATGGTACCCCAGAGCTTCAGACCTATATCCCTCCTAAACGTTGATGTTAAAATTATGGCAAAGGTCCTTGCAAATAGGCTAAAACACATCTTGCCCCAACTGATACATCCCGACCAAACTGGGTTTATCACTGGAAGGGAGGCTAGAGAGAATTCCATTAGAGCCATACAACTTATCCACTGGGCCCGCACTCATCCTGATCAACAGTCCTATGTAATTTTGTTGACTGATGCTGAGAAGGCCTTCGACCGGGTGGACTGGTCGTACCTGCGAGCAGTGCTAGAGGCCCAGGGGATGGGAACACGTATGCTGATGTCAATTATGGCCCTATACTCCACTCTGTGTGCGCAGGTCAAGGTGAACGGGGTGCTCTCCTCTAGGTTCCCAATAGGGAATGGCACAAGACAGGGGTGCCCTCTTTCCCCCCTCCTTTTCGCCCTGGTGCTTGAGCCATTACTCCATACTGTTAGGGCGAACTCGGACGTAAAAGGACTGAAGGTTGGAAATGTTGAACACAAGCTCTCAGCCTATGCTGATGATGTGCTCTTCCACCTCTCGGAACCCCTGACTTTGTTGCCAATCCTGATGGGAGAGCTTCAGAGGTTCGGGTTACTTTCCAACTTCAAAATCAATTTTTCAAAGTCAGTGATCCTCCCCGTTAAACTATCTTGCTCCCTGGCAGAGAGCCTGCAAGTGGCCTTTCCCTTCACCTGGGCCAAATCCTCCTTCAGGTATTTGGGCATTCAATTGATGGACCGCTTTGACACCCTGTATTCAGCCAACTACCCTCCCCTTCTTGAAGCGGTTAAAAGAGACTTGGCCCAGTGGACTAAGACCGCCTTCACTTGGTTAGGCCGTATAAACATTATAAAAATTAATATTTTGCCACGAATACTCTTCTTTCTTCAGATGTTACCGATCCCCCTGCCCAGAGTTTTCTTTGCCCGAATTTCTAGTATGCTATCTGGGTTTGTGTGGAATGCACGGAAGCCCCACATAGCTTTGCGGCTACTGAAGCGCTCAAAACATGATGGTGGTCTAGGAGTCCCAGACATAGCAAGGTATTATAGAGCGGTCGCATTGCAGAGGATCCTCAACAGGCGTTTTCATACTCAGTCCAAGCTGTGGGTTTCCCTGGAAAAATGTTTACCCGGGAGGAATTTATCGTATGCACCTTGGCTGTCCAGGACACATAGGGGGTTGTCTGATACCACCTCCCCGTTGACGGCGCATGCCCTTTCGGTATGGGACCGAACCAACGCGACCCTACACTTGTCCCCCCCCCTGTGTCCCCGCTGGGTGGATTCCTTTGGTTCCCTCCAGGCGAACAAATGGCCTTTTTTGTCCCTTGGGTGGACGATGGCAATGCCAGCTGTGGGAAACTCATGAGCAATGGCAAACTTTTGAGTTTTGAGACCTTACAAGCCAGACATGCTGGCTCGCAGATGAATTTTTGGCGATATAGACAACTTCACAATTTTTTTGAAATACAGGGCCACTCTATAAGAGACGTCGCCTCCCTCACCCCCTTCGAACGCCTTTTTGTGGAGAATGATCGCCTCCCCCATCTGGTCTCTGAACTGTACCGTCTATTGGGCTCTGCCGCTCTAGACCCTAGGCCTGCACATGTGCGGGCCTGGGAGAGAGACTTAAACCTTCAATTTTCAGAAGCTCAGCTGGCTCACCTATACCGGCTCACTCACTCCAGTTCTGTGGAATCTAAAACTCAAGAAACCAATTATAAAATGTTGTCGCGCTGGTATATGGTGCCGGCTGACTTGGCACGTATCTATCCCTCAGTGTCTGACCGGTGCTGGCGAGAATGTGGGCATAAAGGCACGCTCTTGCACTTATGGTGGGACTGCCCCCGGATCAAGCCATTTTGGGAAGACATTCAACTCCAGATAAGGGAGATCTTAGACTTGGACATTCCCCACGCCCGGCTCATTATCTCCTCCACCTTCCTCAAATCCCAATAAGTAGATATAAGAAAAGCGTGTTACCCCATCTTCTTAATGCAGCTAGGCGTTTGCTTCCCATCTACTGGAAACAACCTAGAATTCCAACAAGGGAGGAATGGGTGGCCAAGGTTAATGACATTAGAGAGGCTGAACACTGGATTGCGACTTGTAAGGATACTCTGGACCGCTTTGACACTGTATGGGCACCCTGGGTGGCCCATGTAACTGACCCTGGGGGAGATGTCCTCTAGCCTAGACCTAGCACTCTTAGAGCTGGCTGAACCGACTCTCAGATCCCGGGTGGCGGGAGATACTCGGACGACTTGAGGACAGAGGAGGCTCAGTCTTGGACGCGGCCCGCTCGGTGCAGACTTGGAAACTTCTACCTACTTCGCGGGTATGCTCCGATCCCTCCCTACCTCCCCTCCTTCACCTTTCCTACATCTATTTTTCCACTAATCCTTCCCTCTCCTATCTTTCTCTTCTGTTTTTTTCCTATCTATGGTCAGCCTAGTGGCTATATGGTTTGAGTAACTGTTTATATGGTGGCTTTCCTTGGGCCTTTGGTTGCAACATGTTGCTGTTGTGAGGGCAACCCACATAGTGTAGTGGGCATCTTTTTCCCCTCCTAGCAACGAGCATTTGTCCTGAGGGGCCGCCTGCTGAGCGGGGCGCCAGGGGAGGTCTGACGGAGGCTGATTTGGCCCCCCTCAACTGGCGCCATTGCCGGTTTGCTGCCTCGTGCCCTTTAGAGCGAATGGACTATTGTGTATTATGTCATACTAGGTCTGGGAATATGTTGAAGTGCTTACCATGTATTACTGTTAATTTGCATCTTGTACTGTCATTTTCTTTGTACTGTCTTTGTCTTTCAAATAAAATACAGATTATACAAAAAAAAAAGTATATAGGACTAGCAGAGATGATGAGCGTGTTACCTGAAGAAGGAGGCCACGCATCCGAAACATGTTGTCATAGCAACCGTGTGTACGTGTGTTAGAGGAGACAGCACATCCACCACGACTCCCTCTCCAGGCCACGAGTGACGTCATGCTGAGCCAGCTGGTCCGTGCAAGCGCTGAACAGCACGTGCTTTTACACCAACATTTCTATACAACACCGTTGCCTTGTGAGACAATCGATCTATATAGACCAGGAGAGGAGGCTTTAATAAAGCTGTATATGTGAATACACATCATATGTCTGAGTGCAATCCTCATATTTTTAATTGCTAATTTACAATGAAAACAGTGTTACACTAGGTAGCCTTTGCGCTCTCGCTCTCTTTGTATTGTTTCAGATTCATGTCCTCCACCCAGTGGATTTGTGAGAGAGCTGCAGCACCTAGGACAAGAGAACTTTTCATATAGACTGTAATTGGTGTAGAAGTGTGTATGGGGACAGCGTTGTTTTGGTTTTTTTTGTGTGCTAGGACACACTTAACCCCTTCCTAGCCCCCTAGTGGTTAACCCCTTCACTGCCAGTCACATTTACACAGTAATACGTGCATTTTTATAGCACTGATTGCTGTATAAATGTGAATGGTCCCAAAATAGCGGCAAAAGTGTCTGATGTGTCCGCCATAATGTCGCAGTCATGATAAAAAACGCTGATCGCCGCCATTAGTAGTAAAAAAAAATATTAATAAAAATGCCATAAAACTATCCCCTATTTTGTAGACGCTATAACTTTTGCGCAAACCAATCAATAAACGCTTATTGGGATTTTTTTTTTTTATCAAAAATATGTAGAAGAATACGTATCGGCCTAAACTGAGGAAAAAATGTTTTTTTTATATATATATTGGGGATATTTATTATAGCAAAAAGTAAAAAATATTGCTTTTTTTTCAAAATTGTCGCACTATTTTTGTTTATAGCGCAAAAAATAAAAACCACAGAGGTGATCAAATACCATCAAAAGAAAGCTATTTGTGGAAAAAAAGGACGTCAATTTTGTTTTGGAGCCACGTCGCACGACCGTGCAATTGTCAGTTAAAGCGACACAGTGCCGAATCGCAAAAAGTGCTCTGGTCAAGTAGGGGGTAAATTCTTCCGGGGCTAAAGTGGTTAATACAGAGTTTCTTTATTATTGTTTATTGGAACCATGCACTTTATTGCACAATGATCTTTACATAGAGTCTTTTGGCATTGCTTATTGAAATAATACATGTAATTGCATATTGTTCTTATTGCTTTGTATTGTTGGATTATTGCACTTTTTTGATTTATGCACTCTATTTAGTTTAAGGTGCAATTGAGGGAGGTGATTTGTAGTAAAGATGACACTGTAAGCGCATCTTCACATCTCAGAGTTTTATTTAATAATTTGGAGTGTTTTGCACTTTGTTTAGATTGGATGTTTACATAAGGGAAAAGTTATAGTTATGTATAATATGGAAAGGGGGGGGGGGGTTGTAGCACTCCTAGCGCCACACCATATTTTAATAGTTTTTCATTCTGTGCTCCCAAGTAGAATGGAAAGAAGAAAACTGACCACATTGAGATAGATGTGCTTCCATGCCCTTGTTTGGTCAGTAGGAAATAGGAACACAGAGGAACTAGCAGGAACGCCAGGGATTTCACACAAAGGAAGCGATACAAAGAGAACAGGATACTTTTTAACGCAAGTACATGGTACAACAAGCACATAGCAGTAATATGAAATGTTGGTGTAATGTACACTTTAACTGCTTAAACATCAAATCATGTGCAAGATTATAAAGGATATACAACTCCTACTACTCCGAGCTATTACATATTACCAAAGAGAATACTGTTTTAACTTAAGCAGAATTATCTCTCCTTTCTAGGGGCCTATCTTCTTCACCTTCACATCATTTTGATATTTTTTCTACCCCCTAAATGTAAACAGGTTTGTACGTAATGTTCTTTGATGAACAGAAGGTAAGATTGCAATTAGAACAGCTTCAGTCTGAATCAGGGTTGGGTACTTGTGGCACGGATACTAATGTACAGTATTGTATAGAGGAGACAGATATTTTTATCCTTTAGCAGCCAGGAGTGCTGAGGTGGAATCTTTCCAAGGTATTGTAGAACAAGAGATAGGTGCCATTAAGCAGCATAAACATGCCGTTAAGTGGATGAGTAACATGCCGTTGTGGATAAAAAATGTAAACCTAATTTCACAAAATAAGAGTATGAGGCATTACAAAAATTGAAAAATTGAAAGGAGCCAAACACTTGGTAATCCATGAAGCCAATAGAGGGGGGGGGGGGGGGTCAGTTGTGGTGCTAGATGCAGAACATTACAGGCCGGAAGCATTACGTCGTTTGGATGATGACACCACCTACACCCACTTCAAGAAATGTCCCACTAACATCTTTAACCGATTGCCGTTCCGCCGCACGCCGATTTACGTCAGCAGAATGGCACGGCTGCGCATATGGGCGTACAGGTACGTCCCCTTTAAGATGCGAGCCGTGGGTCACGAGCGCGCCGGCGGCGGCACACTTGCGACCTGGTAGGGAGCTCCGTGACCGCGCCCTCGGGACCCGCAGACCCGATCGCTGCAGGTGTCCCGCGATCGGGTCACAGAGCTGAAGAACGGGGAGAGGCAAGTGTAAACCCATGCTTCCTAGTGAGAGTGTCACTGATCGTCTGTTCCGTCATAGGGAACGACGATCAGTGACGTCACACGCCAAGCCACGCCCCCTTACAGTAAGAATCACTGCTACACCCTTTCCAGCAAACTATGCAAATGTAAAACAGGGATATTTATATTTAAATGCATCCAGAATTTGTAGTGTTGAAGAGGAACTGCAGTCTGCTCACATAATTTGTAATAAAAACATCTTTGCCATTCTGAAGCTTCCCTTCAACCTGTGATCCTGTACTTGGCAAATATGCTGCAGAAATCTCCCTCCACAGAGTCTGGCTGCATCCATTTTAACTGTGGGCAGCTGAAGCTGCTGCCTGTTCACTTCCTGGATTTACACAGACACAGAGGCACACCTCCAGCTCTGCAGCTTTCATTGGCCCTCTTATGGCTCATCCCCCTCCCTTCCTGGCAAACTCTCAGGAGAGTGAGAGAGAGAGAGAGAGAGCTGTGCATGATGTCATAAGCCTAGGCTTTTTACCAGACAGGAAACAGGAAGTGGGCTGTATAAGGTATTTACTGGCAGAAAAAAAAAAGAAAGTGTAGCACACAAACTCTTTACCTGCCTCTGGCTCACTTGCAGGAAAAAAAGTACACCGTGCTATGTGGCCGTACCCTCTTGTGTGAAGAGGTTGAGTGGTGTATAACTGGGTCTCTACAGCGAGGTTCCCCAGAGTATGGTTCTCGTCTCTACTGCAATAAAGACAAGTCTCTATTTCCCCCAATAACTCCAAGGTCCACACCAACTGCAACTCCAACGTAGAGTTTATTTCTCATATGCACAGTCATTAGATAGAACAGGGTGGATAGAGAACAGGACAGCAAAAAGGTGTTGGAGTAAGTCCAGGCACAAACGAAAAGGTATGACTCACTACTCAAGTAGGCTTAGCTCATCCGGATAGTCTCTCATTAGAGTGGATCCTAGCAGCCGGAGTGATGCTCGAACTAAATTACACACAGTCTCTGCAAAAACTCTGCCACAGATCTGGTGAACGTTGGGTCTCTGCCACAGACCTGGTGAACTTTGGGTCTCTGCCACAGACCTGGTGAACTTTGGGTCTCTGCCACAGACCTGGTGAACTTTGGGTCTCTGCCACAGACCTGGTGAACTTTGGGTCTCTGCCACAGACCTGGTGAACTTTGGGTCTCTGCCACAGACCTGGTGAACTTTGCTTGTGGTATTAGGCCTCTATCGGGAAGATGACATCCCTCCAGAGAGTTACCGGGCCCCTTCCTTCACTGCGGTCTCTCACCAGTCCCTCAGAATGGTCCTCCCCCGGCCTCCTCATCTTAGAAACGGGTCTCCTCGCAAGGCAGCACCCTGGGATTCTTCCTCCCTCCGTGCGCTCCAGCTAAAAGGTGCCGGACCCAAGGCCTTCAGTTGCAGCCCCAGGGCTAAAGGTGCCTGGGACTGAGCCAACAGCATCACACTCCCCGGGGTAGGACCCCTGGGAATTCACCCCCTACAGGCTGCGTCTGCCCCTTTTATATCCTCTCCCAGAATGCACAGCAGGCTGACCACGCCCACCATACCAGCGCCGAGAGGGGACATCCAAGGCACAGCACCATACCAGCGGTTCAACCCTAGCCTCCGATGGCAGCGCCATCCACAGGCCTGGGGAACTATACACCAGCATCCCACCTGCGGTATTAAATGGGTTTCAAAGCCCTATCAATTAAGGTGTTTGAATACAACTACCACTCAAACATTCCTCTAAATTTGAAGACCCCACTACATACTCCCCCTGGACAAATAGACACTGTCCCCAGTGTCTGAAGTAAACTCACGTACCTCAAGCCTGAGTCCACGCGGTTTTATTCCAAAACTATGTACAAAAAAATATATATATAATTTAAAAAAAAAATTGTTTGTGCCGGAACCTAAATGTGGGGAAAGGGTTTGAATAAAGAGATGAAGGAAGATCAACAAGAGAAAATGTGTACATCCCATTCTCAATGTCACATATAAAAAAAATAAAACACATTGTTATATTTACATTTACATCTCCCTTCCCTCCTATACTAGCTAACCCACGCATGCTCAGTGGTTGCCAGTCGTTCACATGCAGAGGGAAAAACACACATAAAACCAGCATAACATCCTGACTACTTTCTACCTAAGAAGGGAACTATCCTCCCCGAGGGAAGAACATTTTCCTTCTAAACAAGTTCCTAATACACTAGTCCTAGTGTAAAATAGACATTAGAAAAAAAAAAATTCTCTTGGGCGCACAGAAAACCTTTGCGAACACTGCCACCTAGTGGAAGTGCTACCATCATAACACTGTCCCAAACATTTGAAGATACATCTTCTTGATCCCATGAATCTGGCTGGGGCCCTAAACTGTATCTACCCCCAAAGTCTCTGTCTTTGTGGCGCTGTGAGCGGAGAGAAACGGCAACAGCTCTCCTAACTCTCCAGCTGAGTAGATTACCCCGATTCACAAGGGCAAAGTTCCTGAACTCCAGGAGAGTGCACTCCGGAACAAAAAAAAACACAATAGAGTCCAGTCTCTTTAGAGGTAAAACTTTGGATCGGGCAGAACAAGGAGCTTCCAGTTCTTATCAAATGTCTCAATGGAATATACAGCATCCTCACGCTCCTTCCGACACACAACTACCCGATCTGCGTGTTTGTGCCGACCAAGTACCCAGTCCTGCTTACACCCCTTGTACCTCTCAGCAACAGCAGCAGAACAAGAGAGATACCTGCGGGCATTGGGCACCTTCAAATAGTTCCACAGAAAGTCAGCGTATCATCTCTCTCTGTAGGCCTCTACTTCGAACAGCACGTTTCTTGGGACATACGGGTACTCCCATCCGTAGTCAGCGGCCACTCTCTGATTGAACAGCCGTTGCATCCTGGAAAGCGGGGGGAGAGTAGCACGGTCTCCCGCACCCGGTAGGACAATGGCATCCGGATGTCTAGGCACTTTCACTGCCTTTAGATGCAACATAGCAGCCCGCAATGGCGCATACTCAGCCACAGCGGTAGGCACAGGAAACACAGGCATAGACGATGCAGGCATGGGGTCAGGTCCCTCCTCAAGCACATGGGCTTCCACCCGGGGCGTAGTGTCCCCAGAGTCCATGGGTGAATCCCTTCTACTTTGGGCTGAGGACAGGGGTATTATGTCCCAGCCCTTTTTGGCCAACAGTTCGTCAATCTCCACATCGTCCCCCACCTCAGAGGACGACTCCAAGTCAGAGGTATCGCATTCCTCTGCCGGCAGGTAATTTTTGGTGGTGGAGGAATCAATGTCTCTGACAAGTTCTTTCGGGTCGGGAATCCAAGCATCCCCGATTCTACGGACACTAGTCTTCGTCCCCTTTCCCGGCTTACCTCGGCTTGTATCCGTCGTAGATCGTCTGGAGGTCCCTCCGACTAAACAATCCGATCCGGGCAAGCGCTGGGGTGTACCTCGACCACGGCCGCAAGAGGCCTTCACATCGCCCACCTTCTGCTTGGGTGGTGGGAGGGAAGACTCCGTAATGACGGAGGCAGCATCCACCGGCTTCTCCGGTTCCTCAACTACCGGAACATCAACAACGACTTCCTCCAAAGTCACGACAGTGCGCATGGGCGTGGCTGTAGAAGCATAGGTTTCCTCCTCAAGAGTGGTGGCGCCCGTAAGGCAATTCAAATGGTAGGCCCAAGGTTTTTCTGTAGGTTACTCCACCTCGAAGATAAATTCTTTGCACTTATCACATCTTCCAAAAGGCCGAAGGTGCACCACCAGTCCCTGGCATCCAGGACAAATCACTCCAAGGGCCTCCGCATCTCTGCAGACAGAGGGCGAAGCGACCCCTGAGGCTTTAGCCGAATCCCCGTATCCATCAAGGAAGTAGCCAGTGAGGCAATGTTCGTGGTTGTAGGAACAGGAATCCATGGGGCAGTAGTCGCCATGTTGCTCACTCGCTGATCCATCACGCACTGTCCATTTGGTGCCAAAGCCACCACGCACGTCTCACTGCATGGCGAGGCTCCTCCCATTTTCCTCCAAATTTCTTCCAAAGACAAGTCTCTATTTCCCCCAATAACTCCAAGGTCCACACCAACTGCAACTCCAACGTAGAGTTTATTTCTCATATGCACAGTCATTAGATAGAACAGGGTGGATGGAGAACAGGACAGCAAAAAGGTGTTGGAGTAAGTCCAGGCACAAACGAAAAGGTATGACTCACTACTTATCTCTCAAGTAGGCTTAGCTCATCCGGGTGGTCTCCCATTAGAGTGGATCCTAGCAGCCGGAGTGATGCTCGAATTAAATTACACACAGTCTCTGCACAATCTCTGCCACAGATCTGGTGAACGTTGGGTCTCTGCCACAGACCTGGTGAACTTTGGGTCTCTGCCACAGACCTGGTGAACTTTGGGTCTCTGCCACAGACCTGGTGAACTTTGCTTGTGGTATTAGGCCTCTTTGGGGAAGATGACACTCCTCCACAGAGTTACCGGGCCTCCCCCGGCCTCCTCATCTTAGAAACCGGTCTCCTCGCAAGGCAGCACCCTGGGATTCTTCCTCCCTCCATGGGCTCCAGCCAAAGGTGCCGGACCCAAGGCCTTCAGTTGCAGCCCCAGGGCTAAAGGTGCCTGGAACTGATCCGCAGAACAGCAACACACTCCCCGGGGTAGGACCCCCAGGAATTCACCCCCTACAGGCAGCGTCTGACCCTTTTATATCCTCTCCCAGCATGCACAGCAGGCCAACCACGCCCACCGTACCAGCGCCGAGAGGGGACATCCAAGGCACAGCACCATACCAGCGGTTCAACCCTAGCCTCCGATGGCAGCGCCATCCACAGGCCTGGGGAACTATACACCAGCATCACAACTGCGGTATTAAATGGGTTTCAAAGCCCTATCAATTAAGGTGTTTGAGTACAACTACCACTCAAACATTCCCCTAAATTTGAAGACCCCGCTACATAAGAATCACACAAAAAAAAAAAAAAAGTAATAATCACACATTAGGTCACACTTAGCCCCTTTAGCGCCCCCTACAGGTTAACCCCTTCACTGCCAGTGTAATTTTCACAGTAAGTGCATTTTTATAGCACTGATCGCTGTAAAAATGACAATGGTCCCAAAATAGTGTCAAAAGCGTCCGATGTGTCTGCCATAATGTTGCAGTCACGATAAAAATCGCTGATCGCCGCCATTACTAGTAAAAAAAATAATTATTAATAAAAATGCCATAAAACTATCCCCTATTTTGTAGACGCTATAACTTTTGCGCAAACCGATCCATAAACGCTTATTGCGACATTTTTTACCAAAAATATGTAGAGTTTTAAGAGAATTTGATCAAATTGTAGGTATAAGGCTGCTTTCACACTGAGGCGCTTTGCAGACGCTATTGCGCTAAAAATAGCACCTGCAATGCGCCCTGAAAGAGCCGCTCCTTTGTATCCAGTGTGAAAGCCTGAGGGCTTTCACACTGGAGCAGTGCGCTGGCAGGAGGGTAAAAAAACTCCTGCCAGCCGCATCTTTGAGGCGCAGTTAGAGCGGTAAATATACCGCTCCTATAGCGCCCCTGCGTTTTACCGCCAGCGCACCCAGCGCTTCAGTGTGAAAGTAGCCTAAGTAAAAAAAAAAATACCAATTATTTTCTCTGATAAATCTCTATACTCAATATTGGGCAAGAGCCTTAGGTTTTCAAGCACTCTTTTGGGCTCCCCTTTGTCTCCCAGCTTCTTTGTTTACAAACCCCCTTGTCGCATGTGGTTGAACCATCCTGGTTCTTTTCCATGTGGATATACCACATGCAGATACTGCAGGCTAAATATGGTTTCCTATACTTCATATACAACTTGCAAATATTCTATTAGGAGGCGGAGCTAATGAACTATGAAACCAATTATGTGATTTATTTCATTTCCTGCACAGCTCGTTTTGTCCAATATGTTGGCAATATGATCTCCCCTTTTCGAACCCGAATAAGCGAACATTACTGTGATTCGAACAATAGTAATGCAAAACATCTCTCTATCTCTAAACATTTTAGAGCAGTGGTCTCCAAACTGCAACGCGAGGATCACCATTCCTTTCACTGACAACAACAGTGGGGCATTATTCCTCCCACTGAGACCAACGATGGTGCACTGATCCTGCAACTGGTGCCAATGATGGGACACTATTTCGCCACTGACCACCAAGCCTGAGACATTGTGGACTCCCTCTGATGCCGTGGCATTTTCTACTCTTACTGGCCTCAGTCCGGCCCTCCTAGGTCTGATAGGCAATAAACTGGCCCTTTGTTTAGGAGGTTTGGAGACCTCTGCTTTAGAGAATGCCATGGGGCAAGATGTCTTCATTTCGGTTTTGCGGCATGGAAAGTGTACCACTAATGTACCCCTAATGTCCTGAAGAGACGACGGGTGCCGCAAGCTCATGGAGCGGGAGGTCTGGTGGATCTTTAGGTTACTGATCAGAACTCCACAAGGTTTGAACCTGCGTGAAATGTTGATTTGTGTTTAAAATAAATAATACATTAATTTCCATCTTTTTCTCTCCTGCTCCAGCAGCTTGGTATGTGCAATTATTGTCCTTCCTTTTAGGTTAGCCTGCCAGACAGAATAAAAGCATCCCTACAACATGATGCTGCCACCACCATGTTTCACGGTGGGGATGGTGTGTTCAGGGTGATGTGCAGTGTTAGTTTTCTGCCACACACACAGCGTTTTTCTTTTAGGCCAAAAAGTTCAATTTTGGTCTCATCTGACCGGAGCACCTTTTTCCACATGTTTTCTGTGTCCCCCCACATGATTTCTCGCAAACTGCGAAAGGAACTTCTTAAGGCTTTCTATCAATACTGGCTTTCTTCTTTCCACTAAAGGTCCGATTTGTGGAGTGCACGACTAATAGTTGTCCTGTGGACAGATTCTCCCACCTGAGCTGTGGATCTCTGCTGCTCCTCCAGAGTTACCATGGGCCTCTTGGCTGCTTCTCTGATTAATGCTCTCCTTGCCTGGCCTGTTAGTTTAGGTGGACGGTCATGTCTTGGTAGGTTTGCAGTTGAGCCATACTCTTTATATGAGATGTTCAAAGTTTGAGGTATTTTTTTATAACCTGATGCCTAGTACCCACGACCGGTTTTCCCGTCGGATAAAAAAACAATGGTTTTCCCGATGGGATTCCGGCCAAGCTTGTCTTGCATACACACGCTCAGACAAAAGTCCGGTGAACCTTTGACTGCCAAGAACGTGGTGACGTAAAAGACTACGACGAGCCGACAAAATGAAGTTCCATGCTTCCGAGCACGCGTCGAATTGTTTCCGAGCATGCACGTTTTTTCCGGCGGAAAAGCATAGACGAACAGTTGTCCCGCTAGGATTTTTTCCTGATGGGGAAAAAGAGATCCTGCTCTCTTTTTTTTCCAGGCAGTTTTCCCGTCGGAAAAACTGCGATGGAGCATACACACGGCCGGGATTCCCGGCCAAAAGCTCTCATCGCAGTTTTCCCGTCTGAAAAAACGGTTGTGTGTACGAGGCATAACTCTGCTTTAAACTTCTCCACAACTTTATCTCTGACCTCTCTGGTGTGTTCCTTGGCCTTCGTGATGCTGTTTGTTCACTAAGGTTCTCTAACAAACCTCTGAGGGCTTCACAGAACAGCTGTATTTATACTGAGTTTAAATTACACACAGGTGGACTCTATTTACTAATTAGGTGACTTCTGAAGGTGATTGGTTCCACTAGATTTTAGTTAGGGGTATCCGAGTAAAGGGGGCTGAATACAAATGCATGCCACACTTTTCTGATATTTATTCGTAAAAAAAATTGAAAACCATTTATCATTTTCCTTCCACTTCACAATTATGTGCTACTTTGTGTTGGTCTATCACATAAAATCCCAATAAAATACATTTAAGTTTTTGGTTATAACATGACAAAATGTGGAAAATTTCAAGGGGTATGAATACCTTCTCAAGGCACCGTAGTTGTCTAAATATGTCACTATTGGAACTCAGTGAATTGTGTTTTGATCCAGTATAATAACAGTGTGTGTTTATTTTATTTTTTTGTAAAATCTTTATTTATACAATACTATGACAATCAAAAAAAAATACACAACATTGAGATTTTCCGTAAAGAAAGGCCTCCATTGTGTTTTTTGACTGGATTTATTAGCGTTGGGCAGCTATGGTTCACTTCTAGACTGTAAGCTCTAACGAGCAGGGCCCTCTGATCCCTCTGTATTGTATTGTGACTAGTGATGAGCCGAACACCCCCGGGTTCGGTTCGCACCAGAACCCGCGAACGGACCGAAAGTTCGTACGAACATTAGAACCCTATTAAATACAATGGATGCGAACGTTCGAATTCTAAAGTGCTAATTATAACAACTATTATGCATGTTATTGTCCTAAAAAGGGTTTGGGAACCCGGGTTGTGCACCAGGGGACATGTATCAATGCAAAAAGAAGTTTTAAAAACGGTCGTTTTTCGGGAGCAGTCATTTTAATGATGCATAAAGTGAAAAAAAAAAGTCAAATATTCCTTTAAATATCGTACCTGGGGGGTGTCTAAAGTATGCCTGTGAAGTGCCACGTGTTTCCCGTGTTTAGAACTGTCCCTGCACAAAATGACACTTCTAAAGGGAAAAAAAGCCATTTAAAACTGCTTGCGGCTTTAATGTAATGTCTGGTCCCGGTAATATGGATGAAAATCTTTAAGAAAAATGGCATAGCTACCCCATGACCCCCCCCTACCCCAGCCCATTACCAGCCCCTTTGGGTCTTGTATGGATATTAAGGGGAACCCCGCACATAAAATAAAAAAGGCCCTATATACTCTGAACAGCCGTATACAGGCGGTGCATACAAGACAGGGACTGTAGGTTTGTTCTTATGTAGAATCTGTTTGTAATTTTGAACAGGTACATTGTTGAAGTGTAGCTCCAGCCCAAAAATCTATTTTAAAACTTTTTGGAAAACATAGGTAAGGGTTATCACCCCTGTAACATTTGTTTTGCTGTCTGTGCCCCTGTTCAGAACATTTCACCTCACTTTCCGTCCCAATGACAACTGTTTTTGAAATGTGGTGTTTTTCTTGAAACAAGGATTGCTGATAAAGCATCAGTACAGAGGAGACACCTTTCTCCCATATTTATTCTTACAGGAGAGAATTTTCCTTCCTAGTGGTAGATTTCCTCTCACTTCCTGTTGTCTTCTTGCGTTTGCAAGTAGGAGTCGTTTGTAAGTTGGATGTTTGAAAGTAGGGACCTGCCGTATATACTCTGCAGAAATAGGCCCCTTAGTTGTTGGTGTTGGCACAACACTGTAAGCACTCACAGTTACTCTTGGTGGGTGCTGGAACGCCCTGCTGTCAACTATTATATCAGGAATTTTAATTACATATAATTGTTGAACAGTGGTAGTAAAAATTGGGCCTTTGATGGTGGTGCTGGTGCCACAACACTGTAAGCCCTGACAGTTACTCTTGGTGGGTGCAGCAATGGGCCCTGCTGTGAATTATTAGATCAAGAATTGTAATTGCATGCCCCTGTTGAACAGGGGCTGAAAAATTGGGCCTTTCGTGGTGGTGGTGGTGGTGGCGTTGCCACAACACTGTAAGCCCTCAGAGTTACTCTTGGTGGGTGCAGCAATGGGCCCTGCTGTGAATTATTAGATCAAGAATTGTAATTGCATGCCCCTGTTGAACAGGGGCTGAAAAATTGGGCCTTTCGTGGTGGTGGTGGTGGTGGTGGTGTTGCCACAACACTGTAAGCCCTCAGAGTTACTCTTGGTGGGTGCAGGAATGGGCCCTGCTGTGAATTATTAGATCAAGAATTGTAATTACATGCCCCTTTTGAACAGGGGCTGAAAAATTGGGCCTTTCGTGGTGGTGGTGGTGGTGGCGTTGCCACAACACTGTAAGCCCTCAGAGTTACTCTTGGTGGGTGCAGCAATGGGCCCTGCTGTGAATTATTAGATCAAGAATTGTAATTGCATGCCCCTGTTGAACAGGGGCTGAAAAATTGGGCCTTAGGCACTGGTGGCACAACACTACAACCCCTCACAGATACTGTACTTGGAGCACAGCAATGAGCCCTGTTGCAAAGTATTGCTTCAAAAATTGTAATGACACGCCCCTGTTAAACAGGGGCTGAAAAATTGGGCCTTAGGCACTGGTGCCACAACACTCCAACCCCTCACAGATACTGTACTTGGAGCACAGCAATGAGCCCTATGGCAAATTATTGCTAAAAAAATTGTAATTACACGCCCCTGTAAAACAGGGGCTGAAAAATTGGGCCTTAGCCACTGGTGGCGGCACCCATAAACAAAAATGATCTTCCAAGCTATCATCATCAATCGTATCATTGAGGACTCGGAGGAGGAGGATAGCCAGTCAACATAACAGCACAGGCACTCAGCATCAGCATCAGTCTTGAAGGGATGTGACATGTTAAAATCAATTAGTCTGTTATATCAGCATCAGGTGTGTGGTAGCTGGTGGTGATCCAAGACTGGTTCATCTTGATGAAAGTCAGTCGATCAACCGAGTCGGTGGACAGGCGCACCCTGTGATCCGTGACAAATCCTCCAGCAGCACTGAATGTGCGTTCCGAAAGAACGCTGGATGCAGGACAGGCCAGTAGCTCAATTGCATACTGTGCAAGCTCTGGCCAGTGATCCATCCTCAAGACCCAGTAAGCCAGAGGATTTTCGGTGGAGAAGGTGTCCAAGTCTGACCTTGCCCCTAGGTATTCCTGCACCATGTATATCAGACGCTGGCGATGGTTGCTGGAACCGATCATACTTTGGGGCTGCGGACTAAAGAATTGTCTGAACGCATCGGTCAGACGGCCACCTTCCCCACCGCTCCTTCTTTGACTGGCCGAAGCCTCAGCAACTCGTTGTCCAGGACCAGGAGTTTGTAACCTCCCAGTCTCTGGGAACGCGTTGCACAGACCTTTCTGCAAGGCCTCCCGGAGTTGTCTCATCCTCTGCTCCCTCTGCGACGGTAACATAAGGTCCGCAACCTTACCCTTGTACCGTGGATCAAGGAGAGTGGCCAGCCAGTAATGGTCCCTCTCCTTGATCCGAAGAATACGAGGATCCTTCCGCAGACTTTGCAGGATCAGGGAGGCCATGCAGCGTAGGTTTGCTGAGGCATTCGCTCCGGAGTCCTCTGGGTCACTAAGGACGACATGATCCGCAGCCACCTCCTCCCAGCCACGTACAAGTCCACTGGTTTCTTGGGACTGTAAATCATCCCTAAAAGACTGCTGCTGATGATGCTGAGTGCCAGCCTCCACCTCCATGCTGACACAATCCTCCTCCTCCTCCTCCTCCTCCTCCTCCTCCTCTTCCTGTGCGATGGGTGGGACAGAAGGAACACTGTCTGGGTAAAGGGGGCCTTGAGAGGCAAGGAAGTCCTCCTCTTCCTGCCTCTGTTCTGCCTCAAGTGCCCTGTCCATTATTCCACGCAGCGTGTGCTCCAACAGGTGGACAAGAGGTACAGTGTCACTGATGCATGCACTGTCACTGCTCACCATCCTCGTGGCCTCCTCAAATGGTGCCAGGACAGTGCATGCATCCCTGATGATGCCCCACTGGCGTGGAGAAAAAAAACCAAGCTCCCCTGACCCTGTCCTGGTGCCGTAGTCGCACAGGTACTCATTGATGGCCCTCTGCTGCGTGTGCAGCCGCTGCAGCATGGCCAACGTTGAGTTCCACCTGGTGGGCATGTCACATATAAGGCGGTTCTTGGGCAGGTTCAACTCCTTTTGCAGCTCAGCCAGGCGAGCACTGGCATTATAAGATCTGCGGAAATGCACACAGACTTTCCTGGCCTGCCTCAGGACATCCTGTAAGCCCGGGTACCTGCCCAAGAACCGCTGCACCACCAGGTTAAGGACGTGAGCCACACAGGGCACATGGGTCAGTTGTCCCTGTCGGAGGGCGGAGAGGAGGTTGGTGCCATTGTCGCAAACCACCATTCCTGGCTTAAGCTGGCGTGGCATCAACCACCTCTCGGCCTGGCCCTGCAGAGCAGACAGGACCTCTGCCCCAGTGTGGCTTCTGTCCCCCAAACACACCAGCGCAAGCACGGCATGGCATCTTTTTGCCTGCGTACTTGCGTAGCCCCTTGAACGCCTACGGAGCACCGCTGGTTCCGAGGACAAACCACAGGAAGAGGCCATGGAGGAAGAAGAAGAGGAGGGGGTGGAGGAGAGAGGTGTGTCACAACCAGTAGTAGCATTTTGGAGGCGTGGCGGTGGAACAACCTCCAACACTACTGCACCTTGTCCTGCATCCTTCCCAGCTGCCAAAAGAGTGACCCAATGGGCCGTGAAAGAAAGGTAACGTCCCTGTCCATGCCTGCTGGACCATGAGTCAGCGGTAATATGCACCTTACCGCTGACCGCCCTGTCCAGCGAGGCCAAGACATTGCCTTCCACATGCCGGTAGAGAGCCGGAATAGCCTTCCGTGAGAAAAAGTGGCGTTTGGGAACCTGCCACTGAGGAACCGCACATTGCACAAACTCACGGAAGGGGGCCGAGTCTACCAACTGAAAAGGCAGCAGTTGAAGCGCTAGCAATTTAGCCAAGCTAGCATTCAACCGCTGGGCATGTGGATGGCTGGAAGTGAACTTCTTTCGACGGTCCAGCAGCTGGGGCAGGGAAATTTGCCTGCTAGAATCGGACGTCGGTGTACTGCTAGCAGAGTGGCCGCAAGTACTTGGCTGTGACACACCTAATTCTACACCTTCATTCCTCTCAGTGCATGTTTCAGAGAGGACTGAAGTTATAGTGGGGTTGGAGATCCCAGCTGATGCGGTGCAAGGAGAGGTCCGCTTTGTTCTTTGGTGTGGGTCTTTGAGGTAGGCTTGCCAACGAGCTGCATGGCAGGTCAACATATGTCTGGTCAGGCATGTGGTACCCAAGCGGCTGATGTTTTGGCCACGCGATATACGCTTGAGACATATGTTGCAAACAGCAGCTGTGCGATCTGATGCACTAGCCTCAAAAAAGGCCCACACCAAAGAACTTTTTGAATGACGGGCAGAGGCAGCGCCCTGCACAGGCGGAGCTCTGCGGTGTGATTCCGTCGGTGTACTGCCCTTACGCTGGCCACCAAAGGGCATCCTGCCTCGTTGGAGATGTGCCTCCTCCTCATCCTCCTCCTCCTCCTCTCTCCTATTAGGCACCCACGTGGAGTCAGTGACCTCATCATCACCTCCCTCCTCATCACTGGAGCCAATCTGGCAGTATGCTGCAGCTGCTGGAACATGACTGCCAGATTGGTGTCCTTCTTGAGCATCCCCTCTGTCTGCTCTCACGCTACTGCCTTCCTCTAGCTGGGTTTCATCATCAGACCCTTCGAAACGCTGGGCATCCTCCTGGAGCATGTACCCAACACTGTGCTCAAACAGTTCGGGGGACTCCTCAGGAGGAGGACATGGTGGGTCTAGGGAAGGAGTGACTGATGATGAGTCTGACATTGATACCAGGGAAGAGGACGCTTTGGCAGCTGCTTTTCCAGTACCCTGAGCCTGGGTGAGAGTGGATGAGGAGGAGGAGGAGGGCTTGGTCATCCACTCTACCAAGTCTTCGGCATGATGTGGCTCAACATGTCCAGCTGCCGAAAAGAAGGACAAGCGTGTCCCATGGCCATGTGCTGATGACAATGCACCGTGTCCACGACCAGCACTGTTGCCCCCAGACACAGAGCCTGCTTGCCCTCTTTTATTGCCTCCTGACTGTCTGCCTCTCCTTGTTTGCCTTCCAGACATTCTAATAGATGGCCTGCAGGGAGATGGGAAAAAAGCAATAAGGGCTACCTTCAGGTGTCCTTCTCTGTCCCTTTACTTAAGGATTTCTAAATATGGTTGAGGATGATTGCTTTTGCACAGAATAGCACAACGACAATTTCCCTGACTGTCCAAAAAAACAAGTATTTCAAAGATGGTTGATGAGGAATGCTTTAGCACACTATAGCACAAGGAGAATTCCCTCACTGTCCTTCCCTGTCCCTAGAAACAAGGATTCGCACAGTAAAAGACACTGACACTCTCCCTACCTATAGTTTTCTGTCCCTAGAAAAAATGTTTTTTTAAAGCACACTATAGCACAAGGAGAATTTCACTCACTTTCCTTCTTTGTCCCTAGAAACAAGGATTATCACAGTGAAAGAAACTGACACTCTTCCTTCCTATAGTTTTCTGTCCCTAGAAAAAATGTTTTTTTAAAGCACACTATAGCACAAGGAGAATTCCCTCACTGTCCTTCCCTGTCCCTAGAAACAAGGATTCGCACAGTAAAACACACTGACACTCTCCCTACCTATAGTTTTCTGTCCCTAGAAAAAATGTTTTTTTAAAGCACACTATAGCACAAGGAGAATTCCCTCACTGTCCTTCCCTGTCCCTAGAAACAAGGATTCGCACAGTAAAACACACTGACACTCTCCCTACCTATAGTTTTCTGTCCCTAGAAAAAATGTTTTTTTAAAGCACACTATAGCACAAGGAGAATTCCCTCACTGTCCTTCCCTGTCCCTAGAAACAAGGATTCGCACAGTAAAACACACTGACACTCTCCCTACCTATAGTTTTCTGTCCCTAGAAAAAATGTTTTTTTAAAGCACACTATAGCACAAGGAGAATTCCCTCACTGTCCTTCCCTGTCCCTAGAAACAAGGATTCGCACAGTAAAACACACTGACACTCTCCCTACCTATAGTTTTCTGTCCCTAGAAATTTTTTTTTTTTAAAGCACACTATAGCACAAGGAGAATTCCCTCACTGTCCTTCCCTGTCCCTAGAAACAAGGATTCGCACAGTAAAACACACTGACACTCTCCCTACCTATAGTTTTCTGTCCCTAGAAAAAATGTTTTTTTAAAGCACACTATAGGACAAGGAGAATTCCCTCACTGTCCTTCCCTGTCCCTAGAAACAAGGATTCGCACAGTAAAAGACACTGACACTCTCCCTACTGTGACAGCAGGAAGGTAAAGTCACCTGGTTGCATCCAGGGGGGTAGATATATTTCTCCCAGATTCAGGCTTTATGCTGACTTATACAACTAGGGTGGAGAGTTGTATAAGCCCAGCTGAGGCTAGTAGGCTCATGGATGACTCATACCTCTAGGGAGAGTGTGGGGCGTCGTACAGACAGGGAGTTGATGAGGCCAGCTGAAGCTTGTCAGCTCATTTAGGCCTCTATAAGAACTCCCAGATTCATTAGATGTTAGCTCATGCCTGGAACCAGACCTGTGTGGACTGTCTAGGGAGAGTGAACCCCTGTGCGGTGAGAAAAAGCCTGTGTGGCTATTTGCTTGGACATTTAAAACCAGGGACTTAGGGACTAGGACAGCACTAGGCTGATCCCAGTTGTTAGTTAGGAAACCTGTATGTTTAGTCAGAGGTCAAGTTGACCAGGATTTATTTTGTTTATATGTTTCTTTTGGCTTTGCTGTGTTTTGTCACTGTAAATAGAAAATAAACCGCACCTTTTTTTTGATTTTGAAAACCACAACCTCCGTTTGCTGGGCCTGTTTTTGTGTGGGGAGCCCATCCCGGGGGTCACACACACCCGCTGCCGAGCTAACCCCCTCACAGTTGGTGGAGAACCAGTGGCAGTTTTTTTTAAGCCAGCATGGAGGAGATACTGAAGCAGCTGGCTCTAGCAAATGCCAATCAACAGCAGACAAATGCAGGTTTGCAAAAGAGCCTTGCAGCTCAACAACAGAACTTTGCAGCCCAGCAGCAAGCTCACCAACAGAGTCTGGAAGCTCAGCAACAAGCCCAGCAGCAATCTGAGGCCCGCTTCATAGACCTGTTACAGAAGCAAGAGCAGAGACTACAACAAATGGAAGCAGTAATGCAGCAACGTCCGCAGACCAGTGAGGAAAGCCGTCCCACTAATACCGCGTCCTTTGGGGTGAGTCGTTTATTGACAAAAATGACTGGAGAGGATGATCCAGAGGTATTTTTGACCACATTTGAAAGGACTGCTGAAAGAGAAAAGTGGCCTGAGGAGCAGTGGGCTGGACTGGTGGCTCCTCTGTTAACTGGTGAATCGCAGAAGGCTTACTATGACCTAGGGCCTGACCAAGCAAAAGACTATGTGATGCTAAAAGCTGAGATATTGGCAAGGCTGGGTGTCACCCAGGCTGTCCGGGCTCAGCGTGTGCATAACTGGACTTTCCAGCTTGGAAAACCCCCCCAGGTCTCAAATGTATGATCTCATTCACCTGAGCAGAAAGTGGCTACAGCCAGAGACTTTGTCCGCACCAAAGATTGTGGAACGTGTTGTAATGGATCGGTTTTTGAGAGCTCTTCCTACTGCCATCCAAAACTGGGTAAGCCATGGAGACCCAGAGATGGCCAATGGTCTTGTGGATCGTGTGGAGAAATACTTGGCTACAGAGAACCTGACGGCCTCTTCCAGAGACACTCGGACTTTCCACCCTAAGACCAGACCATCCCCAGGGGCGGATAAGAGGATTCCAAGGGGTAAGGGTGGAGAGAGTGAGAGGGTGGGAGCTCTACCCCAAGTTTGGCGAGAACAGCCTGGGAAATCAGCGGCTCAAGAGGCGGCAAGAAGGATCGTTTGCTACCGCTGCCGGCAAGCGGGACATATTGCAGCCAATTGCCCGGTTGTGGAGGAACCCATGCAGTGTGACTTTCTGACGGGCAGACGTCAGTCGCTGTGTGCGACAGTCGCATGCACTGCCATTCGAGGAATTGAGAAACATTTATGCAAAATGTGTGTTAATGGTAGAAATGTTGTGGTATTGCTGGATTCAGGTAGCCTTGTGACCCTGATAAAGGCTGAGTTAGTTAAAACAGAGGTCTCTGGGAATAGCAAGGTAGCTGTTATTTGTGTGCATGGGGACACCCGAGAGTATCCAGTGACTACAGTGTGTTTCGAGACCCCCAAAGGTACCCTCTCTCATCCAGTGGGCTTAGTATCTCAGTTACCGTATGACGCCATTGTGGGAAGGGATTTTCCGAAGTTCTGGGAACTGTGGGATGATCCTGAGCCCCCCACTGGTGCCCCTATGTACCAGGAATGTGATAGCCAGAACTCCCCTGAGAGTGGTGAGGACTCTCCGGAATTTCCCTTATCAGTATTGGCAGGGGAGACTCAAGAAACTGGAGAGGAGCCCACCTCCTCAGACGAAAACCTACCGTCTGTGGAGTTTTCTGATCTTGAGGTTCACAGGGAAAACTTTGCCACAGAACAGTTGAAAGACCCCGCCCTAATAAAGGCACGCGAAAACGTAGTGAAAATAGATGGCGAGTTAGTGAACCCAGATAATACCTGCACTTACCCATACTTCAGCGTAGAGAAGGACCTACTGTATCGGGTGGCAAAAAGGGCAGAAGAAACCGTTGAGCAGCTTGTGGTGCCCAAACCTTACAGGAAGTTGGTGTTGGAGTTGGCCCATGGGCACATTCTTGGAGGTCATCTGGGGACAGAGAAAACCCGAGAGAGGGTATTACAGAGATTCTATTGGCCGGGGGTGATAAAGGACATAGAAAATTATTGTTCCTCCTGCCCTGTGTGTCAGAGGTCGGCCCCGATGCCACATTTCCGTAGCCCGCTGGTCCCTCTACCCATCATTGAGGTCCCGTTTGAGAGGATCGCCATGGATTTGGTAGGTCCTATAATCAAGTCCGCTAGGGGGCACCAGTACATATTAGTTATAATGGACTATGCCACCCGTTATCCAGAAGCGATCCCTCTCCGAAATACCTCGGCCAAAACCATAGCCAAAGAGCTATCTCTTGTGTTTAGCCGGGTGGGTATTTGTAGAGAACTGCTTACGGACCAAGGTACACCCTTTATGTCCCGGGTTATGAAGGAGCTGTGTAAATTGTTCAAAGTGACGCAATTACGTACATCTGTGTATCACCCCCAAACCGATGGGCTGGTTGAAAGATTCAACAAAACCCTAAAGCAAATGTTGAAGAAAGTGGTGGATAGAGATGGAAAGGATTGGGACTGTCTACTTCCTTATCTGATGTTTGCTATTAGGGAGGTGCCCCAATCCTCTACGGGATTCTCCCCCTTTGAGTTACTGTATGGGAGACACCCAAGAGGGCTGTTGGATATTGCCAAGGAAACTTGGGAAAGTGAGAGTTCTCCCCACAGGAGTGTGATTGAGCATGTCGCCCTGATGCAAGACCGAATTGCACAGGTAATGCCCATCGTGAAGGAACATTTGGCCCAAGCGCAGTTAGCACAGCAGAGAGTGTACAACCGTGGAGCCAAGACCCGTACCTTTTCCCCGGGGGATAGGATACTGGTACTTGTCCCTACGGTTGAAAGTAAATTCCTTGCCAAATGGCAAGGCCCCTACGAGATAATGGAAAAAGTGAGTGAAGTGAATTACAAGGTCAGACAACCAGGAAGGCGAAAGCCCGAACAGATCTATCACGTTAATCTGTTGAAAGCCTGGAGGGATAGAGAGTCCCTAGTCGCAGACACTTGGTCACCAGCTCAAACTGGTTGCGTGATTCCTGAGGTTGGAATAGCAGCCACCTTGTCACAACCCCAACAACAGGAGGTTAAGGAGTTTGTGCTTCGCAACAAGGAGGTATTCTCTGAGCTGCCGGGACAAACATCTGGGGTAGAGCATGACATCATTACCCCGCCCGGTGAAAGGGTGAAGTTAAAACCCTATCGGATCCCAGAGGCCCGACGGGAGGCAATACGGGAGGAAGTACAGAAAATGCTGAACTTAGGGGTGATAGAGGAGTCCCAAAGTGATTGGTCTAGTCCCATTGTGTTGGTGCCTAAACCGGATGGGAGCTGGCGATTTTGTAACGATTTTCGTCAGTTGAACAAAGTTACAAAATTTGACACCTACCCCATGCCACGTATAGATGAGTTGATCGACCGGCTGGGAACAGCCCAATACATGACGACTCTTGACCTCACAAAAGGGTATTGGCAAATCCCCCTGGCCAAATTGGCCAAAGAGAAAACCGCATTTGTAACCCCAGACGGGGCGTTCCAATATAAAAGAATGCCGTTCGGGTTACAGAATGCGCCGGCCACGTTCCAGCGGAAAATGGACCAGATGCTGAGGCCCCATCGGAAGTATGCTGCGGCTTACCTGGATGACGTAATTGTCCATAGCACAGATTGGGCCTCACATCTGCCAAAAGTGCAAGCAGTCCTGGACTCTGTTCGGGAAGCGGGGTTTACGGCTAACCCCAAGAAGTGTACCATTGGGCAGGAGGAGGCCAAATATCTTGGGTACACCATTGGGAGGGGAGTAATAAAACCCCAACTCAACAAAGTCGAGGCCATCCAGAGTTGGCCACGTCCCAACAGCAAGAAGCAGGTACGAGCCTTTCTGGGAATCGCTGGGTATTATCGGCGATTCATTCCCCACTTTGCCTCTAAGGCTGTGCCCCTAACCAACCTAACGAAGGGGAAAGGGTCGGTCATGATTAAATGGACCCCCGAGGCTGAGGCAGCATTCCAATTCTTGAAACAAGCCTTATGTAGCCAGCCAGTGTTGTACTCACCCGACTTCTCTAAAGACTTTGTCGTACAAAGTGATGCGTCAGATGTGGGGTTAGGAGCAGTATTGTCCCAGGTCTGGAACGGGGAAGAGCACCCAGTCATTTACCTCAGCAGGAAGTTGAAGTCCCATGAGGTAAATTACGCCACCGTTGAAAAGGAGTGTTTAGCGGTGAAGTGGGCTCTAGATTCCCTTCGGTACTACCTGCTAGGTAGGCACTTTGACATGGTTACGGATCACGCTCCGTTAAAGTGGATGGCTCAAAACAAGGAAACAAATAGAAGAGTGAATAGGTGGTTCCTGGCCCTCCAGGAATTCAACTTCACAGTAAAGCATCGCCCTGGCGTTCAAATGGGGAATGTGGATGCTTTGTCTCGAGTACATGAATGCCTGATTGCTGGTGTTCCAACCCCGAGGTTAAAACAAGAGGGGGGGTATGTGACAGCAGGAAGGTAAAGTCACCTGGTTGCATCCAGGGGGGTAGATATATTTCTCCCAGATTCAGGCTTTATGCTGACTTATACAACTAGGGTGGAGAGTTGTATAAGCCCAGCTGAGGCTAGTAGGCTCATGGATGACTCATACCTCTAGGGAGAGTGTGGGGCGTCGTACAGACAGGGAGTTGATGAGGCCAGCTGAAGCTTGTCAGCTCATTTAGGCCTCTATAAGAACTCCCAGATTCATTAGATGTTAGCTCATGCCTGGAACCAGACCTGTGTGGACTGTCTAGGGAGAGTGAACCCCTGTGCGGTGAGAAAAAGCCTGTGTGGCTATTTGCTTGGACATTTAAAACCAGGGACTTAGGGACTAGGACAGCACTAGGCTGATCCCAGTTGTTAGTTAGGAAACCTGTATGTTTAGTCAGAGGTCAAGTTGACCAGGATTTATTTTGTTTATATGTTTCTTTTGGCTTTGCTGTGTTTTGTCACTGTAAATAGAAAATAAACCGCACCTTTTTTTTGATTTTGAAAACCACAACCTCCGTTTGCTGGGCCTGTTTTTGTGTGGGGAGCCCATCCCGGGGGTCACACACACCCGCTGCCGAGCTAACCCCCTCACACTACCTATAGTTTTCTGTCCCTAGAAAAAATGTTTTTTTAAAGCACACTATAGCACAAGGAGAATTTCACTCACTTTCCTTCTTTGTCCCTAGAAACAAGGATTATCACAGTGAAAGAAACTGACACTCTCCCTACCTATAGTTTTCTGTCCCTAGAAAAAATGTTTTTTTAAAGCACACTATAGCACAAGGAGAATTTCACTCACTTTCCTTCTTTGTCCCTAGAAACAAGGATTATCACAGTGAAAGAAACTGACACTCTTCCTTCCTATAGTTTTCTGTCCCTAGAAAAAATGTTTTTTTAAAGCACACTATAGCACAAGGAGAATTCCCTCACTGTCCTTCCCTGTCCCTAGAAACAAGGATTCGCACAGTAAAACACACTGACACTCTCCCTACCTATAGTTTTCTGTCCCTAGAATTTTTTTTTTTTAAAGCACACTATAGCACAAGGAGAATTCCCTCACTGTCCTTCCCTGTCCCTAGAAACAAGGATTCGCACAGTAAAACACACTGACACTCTCCCTACCTATAGTTTTCTGTCCCTAGAAAAAATGTTTTTTTAAAGCACACTATAGCACAAGGAGAATTCCCTCACTGTCCTTCCCTGTCCCTAGAAACAAGGATTCGCACAGTAAAAGACACTGACACTCTCCCTACCTATAGTTTTCTGTCCCTAGAAAAAATGTTTTTTTAAAGCACACTATAGCACAAGGAGAATTTCACTCACTTTCCTTCTTTGTCCCTAGAAACAAGGATTATCACAGTGAAAGAAACTGACACTCTTCCTTCCTATAGTTTTCTGTCCCTAGAAAAAATGTTTTTTTAAAGCACACTATAGCACAAGGAGAATTCCCTCACTGTCCTTCCCTGTCCCTAGAAACAAGGATTCGCACAGTAAAACACACTGACACTCTCCCTACCTATAGTTTTCTGTCCCTAGAAAAAATGTTTTTTAAAGCACACTATAGCACAAGGAGAATTTCACTCACTTTCCTTCTTTGTCCCTAGAAACAAGGATTATCACAGTGAAACACACTGACACTCTCCCTACCTATAGTTTTCTGTCCCTAGAAAAAATGTTTTTTTAAAGCACACTATAGCACAAGGAGAATTCCCTCACTGTCCTTCCCTGTCCCTAGAAACAAGGATTCGCACAGTAAAAGACACTGACACTCTCCCTACCTATAGTTTTCTGTCCCTAGAAAAAATGTTTTTTTAAAGCACACTATAGCACAAGGAGAATTTCACTCACTTTCCTTCTTTGTCCCTAGAAACAAGGATTATCACAGTGAAAGAAACTGACACTCTCCCTACCTATAGTTTTCTGTCCCTAGAAAAAATGTTTTTTTAAAGCACACTATAGCACAAGGAGAATTCCCTCACTGTCCTTCCCTGTCCCTAGAAACAAGGATTCGCACAGTAAAACACACTGACACTCTCCCTACCTATAGTTTTCTGTCCCTAGAAAAAATGTTTTTTTAAAGCACACTATAGCACAAGGAGAATTCCCTCACTGTCCTTCCCTGTCCCTAGAAACAAGGATTCGCACAGTAAAACACACTGACACTCTCCCTACCTATAGTTTTCTGTCCCTAGAAAAAATGTTTTTTTAAAGCACACTATAGCACAAGGAGAATTCCCTCACTGTCCTTCCCTGTCCCTAGAAACAAGGATTCGCACAGTAAAACACACTGACACTCTTCCTACCTATCCTTCTCTTTCCCTAAACTAAAGGAATCCAGGTTAAGCAAGAAAAAAATAAATGTCACTGTCCCTGCCTATGTTTCTCTTTCCCTGCTCCGGAACACACTACACTAGGCCGCCGTGCTGGCGGCCTTTTATAGTGTGGGGCGTGTACTAAACACCCTCAGCAATAATTGGCCACAGGCATCCTGCCTGTGGCCAATCATTGCTCTCCTCGCTGCCGGCGCTGTGATTGGCCAAGCATGCGGGGTCACAGTGCATGCTTGGCCAATCACAGCGCCTGGATGACACTGCGATGGCGTAGTGCATTGTGGGCCGTTCGCGTCACTCGAATTTGGCGCGAACGGCCCAAATCGTTCGATCTTCGTCGAACGATCGAACAGCCGATGTTCGAGTCGAACGTATATTCGACTCGAACACCGAGCTCATCCCTAATTGTGACTGTACTGTCTTCCCGGATGTTGTAAAGCGCTGCGCAAACTGTTGGCGCTATATAAATCCTGTATAATAATAATAATAATAATAATAATAATAATTTTGTGACATTTTTTGTATTTCCAACAATTTTTTTTATACCACTTCTTCCTAGCCTTATATTCTGTGTTTATTTCTGGTGGTTTGATCCAGCATAAGATCTATATATACATATGTGACATTGATAAACTTTTTTACTTATTTAATACATTTTTATGCTTGTGTAGCAGTGGTGTATATTGATCTCCAGGTGATTGGGTTTCTGTTTCCTCCCCCATCTGGCCATGTGGATACTAATGGTGAATGTTACATACTTAATCACCTACACACATTCCGGATAATTGTTATGACTGCATAGGCTGAAAACGTCAACACATTTGTTCCTGGAATTTTTACCCCTTCATCATATTTTAAATAAAGAAGATTGGATTGTACCTTTCCAGGTTTCCGGTTCTACTTGATTAATTTCCATGTGCAAGATGTTCTCTTTTCATTAACATATGATTGCATGTTTAAAGCAGAGCTCCAGCCAAAAATAACTAGAAAAAAATGAATAGCCCATTAAAAGATAAAAAAACAAAAAACAAACATATTTTGCTGCAATATTAACCTTCAATTTAGAGCTGCCCCACCCAGTAGTACTTATAGTACCAGTAGTACTTATTTTCTGCCACTGGATGTCCTTAGTCAGATGTAATATTACGGGAACTTGGAAAAAAACTGAAATATTAAAATTATTCAATCTCAGTGTAGACACGATTCGTAAAAAACACAGCGACCATCTTATGTTGGTGCTGTAGGTACCAAAATGCTTGTATTGAAGTACGATTAAAATACAATTAAAATAGGTATAAATCCTACTGTGTGAGCAATATGTGTATTGAAGGAGGAAGAAATATATCTGATTAAATGGGAACTGGATATTTTGTACCTTTGAGGATAATTGGTGGATAATTGGTGGATAATTGGTGGAAGAAGTATGGATTGTTAGGAATGTGGCTATTTTAAAGCAAAATTAAATTACAATTATATTAAAATTTCAGTTGAAAATTATTAAAAATTGGTGAGGAAGCAGTTAAGGTCGAGATCAATGTTCATTCCTGTTGGTTGGAGGGTCTCTAGCTGGTATATCCACTTAGTCTCGTTTTGTGATATTTTAATTTTCTTATTTTCCCCTCTCCAATGACCTTTTATTCTATCTATGCCATAGAAGACCATACAGGAGGGGTCTTTTTTATGATAGTCCCTGAAATGTCTGGAGACGCTGTGTTTAGGGAACCCATTCTTAATGTTATTTATGTGTTCTCTGACTCTGACATGTAGCTCTCTGGTGGTTCTCCCCACATACTGCTTGTGTCATGGGCATTCTAACACGTAAGTTACGTGTGTGCTGTGACATGTGATCAGTTCTCTGATATTGTATTCAGTTCCATTTGCAGTTGAAGTAAATTTAGATGTTTTCTTCTCAGTCTTCTTACTGGTTCTGCAGGGAAGGCAATGTCCGCATTTAAAGAATCCTTTAAGACAATTAGGATTGCCACCTGTCCAGGATTCACCCGGACAGTCCGGGTTTTAGATCCTATGTCCGGGTTTTTAATTATATTATATTATTATATTGGTGGGGGGGCACTTTAACTGGGGTACAGACTGGCTTGAGGGATTATACTGGGGGACAGACGGACCTGGGGGGATTATACTAGGGGACAGACAGATCTGGGGTGATTATACTGGGGGGCAGACTGACCTGGGGAGGGGCTGTACAGGGGGACAGACTGACCTGGGGGGATTATACTGGGGAACAAACTGACCTGAGGGTAATGACTAAGCGCTAACATTTGCAGGAAACGTGTCTACCTTTTTGTCCCCTGCTCCATCTGTCAACCACTTGTCATATGAAGCTTCAATAAAAGGCTTTTTTGCAGCCGTCCGGAATCATTTACTTATGGAGGACAGATGGACCTTTGGGGAATTATACTGGGGGACGGACGGATCCTGGAGGGATTATACTGGGGGACAGAAAGACCTTGGGGGATTATTCTGGGGGACAGACTGACCTGGGGGGATTATACTGGGGGACAGACTGACCTGGGGGGATTATACTGGGGGACAGACTGACCTGGGGGATTATACTGGGGGACAGACTGATCTGGGGGGATTATACTGGGGGACAGACGGATCTGGGGGGATTATACTGGGGGACTAACTGACCTGGGGGGATTATACTGGGGGACAGACGGACCTGGGGGGGGGCTGTACTGGGGGACAGACTGACCTTGTTTTATTTAACTACACTCCTTAAAGTGGTTGTAAACCCACTTTTTCAACTTGCACCTACAGGTAAACCTAGATTAAGGCCTACCTGTAGGTGCAAGAAATATCTCCTAAACCTACACGGTTTAGGAGATATTTACTAAAAATGACAGGCCCCGCTGTCTACGGCGAATGCGCGCCGTAGACAACGGCGCATTCATGGGGTTAATCCCATTCACAAAATCGTCTACTTCCCAGCAATCGCTGGGCGTAGCCGTATGAAAAGGCTCTCGCGCGCATGCGCAGAGTGACGTCTCCGCTGCTCCGGCCAATCACAGCACCGGAGCGGCGCTGTGATTGGCTGCAGCGGCGATACCCGGAAGTAACCTTCCGGCTATCGCCGCAGCGATGGATGCGGCTGAAGAGGGAGACGAGGACGGCTTCGGGGGCCCTGATCTAAGGTAAGTGATGCATAATGAGCTATTATGCTAGTCATATTAGCTCATTATGCCTTTCTCTTACAGGTCGTTTAAAAAAAAAAATGTTTAAAAGGGTTTAAAACCACTTTAAGCTTCTGCTATTAACACAATTTGGACACACCCACTGTTCGTCACGGGACACTACATGCGCTGCAATACTACTCTTCTTACAGCACCCAAAGGTGTCCCAGGTCTTTTACAATCCTATTGTGTGAACTGCAAAAAAAATAAATAAATTGCCGTGCACCGCTAAAGTGTTCGGATTTGGCTTGATGAAAAGGTTGCCACCCTAGCCACAATAGTAATGTTCGCTTTCTGTGTTACAAAGAATGAATTGTAAGCTGTGATGAATATTGTCCACATTTTACCCCCCCCATCAGGTTCCATATAAATGTAGCGGGTATGTACATTCCCGGGTGTAATTTGAACTTGGCAGAGACATCAGTGGTGTGTAATTCCCTGCAGCCCAGCAGGTGGCGCTGTCGCCCTGGGCTGGGGTTGAATCATTGCTGTGTGCCGTGCCTCCTTTTGTCCTCCCTCGGCAGCGGTATGGTGGGGCGGGGAACCCGCCGTGCTTGCCGGGAGGGGGTATAAAGGGGCCGGCCATCTTTGTCACGGGGTCGAGTCCCAGGCACCTTCAGCCTGTGGGCGGTGGTTCGTGTCGGTCCTCTAGACGACCTAGGCCTAGAGGACAGCCGGAGGTCGTGTTCCATTCCAGGCACCTTTAGCCTGGGGAGAGGTACTCGGATGGAGGTCTGGAGCTCAGTGCCCAACACTGAGTTCCGCGAGGGAAGGAGATCCTAGGGAACCCAGGGGTTGGGAACCCGAATCCGGAAGGCGTAATGGACCGGGGGGAGCTCCTCACTTGAAGACCTGGTGCAGCATATTGCCAGTGATGGGTGAGCCTCTCACCGGAGACCGCCTGGAAGGAAATTCCCCCCTCGCTCGGAGACCGCAACCCACTTTCGGGGAGGAAAGTGGAGAACACATTGTGTCTGGGCCTATTCGCATCCACACCTCCTTGTCTGTTCTGTTTCTACCAAGGGAGTTCAACTGATTGTGTTCATTCGAGAAGAATAAAGGAGTGTTGGACTTTAATGGTGTGGGGCTCATTTCCTGACAGACATTGTTAAGGGTAACTCTTGGTGGAGGCTCCAGGTGCACAGCACTGACCCGAAGGTAAAAAAGAACTTTGCTTATACCACACTGACACCTGTAGTGGAGGCCAGGCGTGGTGTCCCCAGTCCCTTCCCCTCTAAGGTACCCCTAGACAAGAGACAGACGTGCTGAAGACGAAGAGGGGAGTGAGGAGGGCGCTACATAAATAAAGAATACACCTTCATTTATGAAGAATTTACTGTGCATCCATAGTATCTCAAGCACTGCAGGAGTCTGCTTTCATTCTTTGCTATATCTGCTATATCTGCAAAACATAGAGTCTATTATAGCCAATATAACACATAAAAAGCTCCAAGTGTGCACATGCTAGTGATATAAAGAAAGGACTCTCTTCAATATTGTAAAAAATGAAGACAGCTTTGTATACAGCGCTGTATGCATATCTTCCCCTGCTGTGTAAACACAAATAGTAAATATGAGTCTCTAATCTCCGAAATTAAAACTGAGAAATGCAAATCTGCTTTATGATTTTTAATCTGCAGCTAGCTGCTTTCTTTATCAACTGCTGAGTGGAAGAAACATGTCCCTATCATGTCCCTGTAAAAGAGAATTTGCAGATTTAAAAAAACTTAGGCCATGAGAAATCTGTTTTTCCTGACAGACTCCATGGCAGCCTACGTGTGGGTTAATCCCACCCCTCATACCTCATAGGACCCTTCTCCCATAAATCTTTGCTCTGGGCCAGAGGCCGTGTTCCTTCTTTTGTCCTCCTCCTAGGATCAAGATATAGGCCTCATACACACGGCCGAGATTCTCGTTGAAAAAAACATGTCGTTTTTTTCGACGAGATTCTTGGAAAGAAACTTGTCCCGGCCGAGTGTACACACGCTCGTTTCAAAGAACCCGCGGTTCTTTGAAAGGAGCGTACGCGGTGACGTCATCGACTACGTCGAGCATGCGCTCGTCACATTCGATGCCGTCGCCGCCATCTTGGTATACCCTACGTATGCCTAGGAAGCTACCGCGCATGCGTCGAATTCATTTCGAACATGCGCGGGCTTCGGGGAGGACAGGTAAGTGTACACACACTCACTTTTCTCGTCGAGCAACATGCCGAGGAGAATCTCGACGAGAAAATAGAGAGCAGGTTCTCTATTTTCTCGTCGAGGTTTCTTGTCGGTTTTCTCGACGAGAAACCCGATAGCAGCGTACACACGACCGATTTACTCGGCAAGACCTCTCTGCCAGCAAGTTTCTTGCTGGTTCTTGCCGAGAAAATCGGTCGTGTGTACGAGGCCTAAGTCTTACCTTTTCATGAAGTTTTTCTGTAATCCAGGCCTGGCGGTGTGCACGGCGATATGTTGGTGGTTAGCGGTGATCCTCTCTGCAGTCCAGCAATCCTAGCTATTAGCAGGTAGACATGGGCGATATGATGTGATACCATGAAGAGCTTAATAACCTGGCCATTGGCAGGCAAGCAGCAATATGGCCAAACGTCCCAGCTATTAGCGGGAGGCTTTGTAAACGCCCGATCGTGCGGTGGGTCAAGCGAACAGCTCCCCAGTCCCAGGTTCTGGTCCGGATCGTGTTGTGGTGGTGGTAATGTACAAAGATATTCGTTTTATATGGCAGCCGTATCTCTGTGTTTTGTGTGTCTCCTTATTTTCTATCAAGCTCCAGTGAGTGGCCACGGCGGCTGGAGCGCAGCTGCGTTCCAGCTCGCCGTTTCAGGAAGTCGCTGCGCATCCGCATGCCGCGAACGAAGATTCCGTGCTTGGTTCGTGCAGGCGCAGTTTCGCCAAAATGGCGGCGGTCGCACAAGCGATTGGCCGCCACCGGATGGCAACTTTTTCCGGCGCAGGCACGCTGTGGGGCGGTGACATCGTTAACGGTGGCAGATTTACTTGGGATGACTTGCAGGCTTATGCGGTGTTTACCCAGGCACTGGTCTCTGGTTTACAAGGTAAATTGTTTGCTGCAGGCTCCCTGGGTGCTGGCTATGTTTTGTTATGTGCTCTCTCATGCCTGTTGTCACTCCTGTTTCTCATAAGGCTTTAATGATTCATTTCACTTTCAAACTGCCTTGCCATGGATCTGTCACCGCCCTCTTGTGGCCAACCCTTGCGCTGCAGGTAGGATTTATTTATTTTCTACCTGTGATGCTTGGGTTCACTCATTCAGGAGCTCTTAAACCTTTCTTTTTCACTCAGTTCTTCTAGGTCTAAACACCAAAGCATGGCAAAGACGGTCCTAGGTCTCAACGTCGTCACTCCTCTTCAAGGTCCAGACGTCATAGATCTTCCTTTTAGATCTAGGTACCACAGATAGGAGTCTAAAACCACCTTTGGGCGTCACTCTCACCGCCACTCCAGCCACTCTGTGAGGAAAGCCTGCTGGGTATGCGGGGCCCAGGTTCCTGAAGGCAAATCGCTCTGCGAGCGATGCTTTTCTAAAGTCGCAAGAGAAAGAGAGGGTGGAAACCAACAAGTGGAAGCACTGGTCAGAAAGGTGGTCCGTGAGTCCCTGAGTAAAGCGGATTCTGGTCATACCCACAACCCTGCTGGCGACACTATGTCAGTCCCTATTAGGGATGATCTCAAGGCTCTAGGCCCTTCACAGCCGAGCCATTCCTCAATTGAAGCCTCAGACAGTGAGGTGGAGGTAGATGACCCTGGCGCAGGTTTTGAATTTGCCCTAGTACCACAGCTGGTCAAAAGCTGTCAAAGAAGCTTTGAGATGGAAGAGCCAGTGGAGGCACCCTCCAAACAGAGGAAATATTTTAAACACCTCAAAAAAGAACGCCCTAATTTCTCCTTTTTGGGTGAACTCAGCGCAATAATTACCGATGAATGGGGTGGTGTTGAAAGGAAGAATTGCGTGTTAATGAAGGTATCAAAAATGTACCCATTTAAAAGCAAGGATGTAAAACACCTGGAGTCGGCTCCTCTCATTGACTCAGCCCTAATGAGGATGGTGAGGCACGTCACACTCCCATTGGAGGATACTGTTTCCTTTAGGGATGGCCTGGAGTGGAAAATTTATACCGACCTCAAGCGGATCTACATTACAGCGGGTATGACCTGCAAACCAGCTCTAGCTCTCGCAGCCCTTTCTAAAGCGATGGAAGTCTGGGCGGACGACGTAGATGCTTCTCTGAGGAGCATCTCGGAAGAACTGGCCAGGAACTCACCTATTCATGGGCTAAGGTTGGCGTTGGCTTTTCTCGTGGGGCTTCCCTAGACATAATTCGCCTGGTGGCTCGGATCATGCTGACATCTGTCACGGCTAAGCCTGCCTTGTGGCTGCGCCCATGGGTAGCTGACCCTGCCTCCAAGCAGGCATGGTGCAGGATTCCATTTGGGGGTTCGTCCCTCTTTGGGAACATATCGGACAGTGCCATCACCTATGCCACAGGGGGCAAGTCGGGGTTCCTTCCCCAGGATCGCCATCTGCTAAACCAGAAGAGAACACAGCCCAGGCAAAGTTCAGATCGAGCAAGGAATGCTCGCTACTATAGGCCTGGCCGTGAGTTCAAGAAAACCTGGAAGAAAAAACAGCCTTCAGGCCAGAAGTTTTCAAAAGGGGCATCTTCCGGTGGACAAGAATCCCCTAAGTCTTTATGATATTGCACCTGCCTAGAACAGAGCGAGTCAGCATCTTTGCCTCTCTCGGAAGAGAAAAAACAAATTCTCCTGTCTCTCTTGTGGCTCAGGGCGCTGCAATTCCAGTTCCAGACGACAAAAGGTTTTAAGGGGTCTACTCGCCCCTCTTCATGGTGTTGAAGAAAAACGTCTCCTGGAGGCCAGTTATAGACCTAACCCACTTGAATTATTTTATCTAGAAGGCAAAGTTCAAGATGGAGACACTACTCATGATCAGTCAAGCAATCCAACCAGGCGATTGGCTTGTCTCTATAGACCTGAAAGACGCCTACTTCCATGTTCCGATAGCGTCAGAATTCCAGAAATATCTTCGCTTTGCTGTCGATCAAATCCGTCTGCAGTTCACCTGTCTCCCCTTCGGGCTTACAACATCGCCTCGTGTGTTTTCAAAACTTGTTGGCTGTCGTGGCTCTGATCAGGACCAGAGGTATCCGTCTGTATCACTATCTAGACGACCTGCTGTTGTCTCGGGACAAGGAGCAGTTGCTAATCCACAGATCCCAGGTCATCTCCACTCTACTCGAGTTTGGTTGGCTTCTGAATCTGGAAAAGAGCCATCTGGATCCTACGCAGTCCCTGGTATTCCTCGGGGCACACTTCAACAACGCTATCAAGAACACCATCTTGTTACCCCTGGAAAAATCCCAGTGATCCAGGACAGAGTTTGGCTTGCAATGTTGTCCTCATTGCCAAGCCTCTCAATGCCTAAAGATCATTGGCACCATGGTGGCAACAACACCCATGGTAAAGTGGGCTCAGTGGAAAATGCGGCTCTTCCAGAAGGGTTTCCTCCAGCAGTGGAATCCAGGGCTTCGGGATCACTTTATCCAAATAACCTCATCCATGCGGGAGAGCTTTCCTTGGTGGCTACAACAGAGGAACCTCCTCTATTGACACTCCATCGCACCTGTGTCTTGGGTCACCATCACTACAGATGCCAGCAACAGGGGCTGACAGAAGTAGCCCAAGGCATATGGAATTTTCCCTCTCACAGGATAGTCTCCAATGTTCTGGAACTCTGGGCAGCGTTCTGCGCTCTGCAGGCCTTTCACCACTTAACAGCAGGAGACTCAGTCCTCCTAAGACTGGACAACACAACGGCAGTCGCATACATCAAGAGACAGGGGGGTACTCGCAGTCTCTACCTGTCAAAGGAAATAGAGCCCATCATGATCTGGGCCCAGAAAAACCTGGCCGACCTGACAGCTGTCTATCTCCCTGGAGTCCAGAACGTTCAGGCAGATTTTCTGTTGAGAGTTTCTCTGGACAACGAGTGGACTTCCCCCCCGAAGTCTTCAGGTGGGTCCTGTCCCTGGGAGTCATTCCGGAAGTAGACTTGTTTGCCTCCCCATGCAACTTCAGACTAGTGAGATACTACACGAGGTCTTGGTATCCCCAGGCTTTTGGGTAGATGCTCTGACAGACCATTGGCGGTTCCACAGGGCCTATGCCTTTCCCCCGGTTCCTGTCATTCTCCGTTTTTTGTTGAGGCTCAGGATGGAAGAAGCAGAGATAGTGGCAATAGTCCCGTACTGGTCAAACAAGCCATGGTTTCCACTGCTGATGCAACTCAGCTTCCGGGACCCAGTTCCTCTACCCTCCAGACCAGATCTCCTATCACAAGGGGCATTTCTACATCCATGCCCGGCTCATCTACATCTGATGATCTGGTTCTTGAGAGGGGAAGGTTGGAGGCCCTAGGCTGTCCAAGTAGGGCCATCTCCACAATATTAAATGCCAGAAGAACAGGCACCAACAGGCTCTACCAGAGGATTTGAAAAAAGTTTTCAGACTACACCTCTTCCACTGCAGGTTCTTGCAATAACCCAAAGATACATGATATCCTGGGCTTCTTACAATCAGGATTGGATCTCTCATTGTCAGTCAGCTCACTGCGAGTCCAAGTCACTGTAATCTCTGCCTTTACGGGTGTTTCCTGGGCTAGACACCCTCTTTCTGAGTAGTTTTTCAGAGGAGCAATAAGGCTCAGACCTCAGATAGAGCCAAGTTTTTCTAATTGGGATCTTCCCCTTGGCCTGGATTTTTTCTTAGGTAGAGAGTTGGAACATGAAGATCAATCTTCTATCAAATGACTCTCTCTAATAGTTGTCTTCTTGGTGGCTATAACATCGGCCAAGAGGGTCTCTGAAATCAGCTTTCAGGGATGCAAGGAGCCATTTAAAATCTTTTTAATTCCTATGTTGGGTTCAAACCCCAAAGTGGCATCTGTGTTTCATGACAATCAGGAGATTGCTCTTCCAATGTTCAGATCTACCGAGGATTCCAGTGTTTATCCCTTAGATGTTGGAAAAGCTCTGAGTCAGTATCTTGAAGCTAGAGCTTTTTTCCGTCAGACCGACGACCTGCTCGTTCTTTTTCATGGGAAGAATAAGGGAATGCGTGCCTGTTCCAGATCTATCGCAGCATGGATTGTTCAGGCCATTCAGTGGGCCTACAAAGCCAAGGGCTTGGCGCCTCCAGAAGCGGTGACTGCTCACTCAACTAGAAGTGTGTCTTCATCATGGGCGGCATCACGTCACGTGCCTCCAGAAGTTATTTGCAAGGTGGCCTTGTGGTCTTCAATTACCACGTTCATGGCACACTACTGCGTAGAGCCAGCCTCATTATCTTCTGTTAAATTTGGTTTACGTATCTTGTCTGTTGATGGTGCCAATTAAACCTTTTTTCTTTTATCCAGCACTCTGCCCACCCGGGTGTGTTTGGCGAGTTATTTCCCACACGTAGGCTGCCATGGAGTCTGTCAGGAAAACGAAAAATTTATATCAAATACTTACCGTAATTTTCCTTTCCTGATGGACTCCATGGCAGCAGGAGTTCCCTCCCAGTGGCTGGAGTAGGCTAAATTATGGAACACGGCCTCTGGCCCAGAGCAAAGATTTATGGGAGAAGGGTCCTATGAGGTATAAGGGGCGGGATTAACCCACACGTAGGCTGCCATGGAGTCCATCAGGAAAGGAAAATTACGGTAAGTATTTGATATAAATTTTCCGTTTTATAGGCATGCAAGTATTGTAGATTTTCTGTTACTTTTGAAATAGTTTACCTTCAAAAGTATTGTCCATCTTTTGCAAAAAAAATAAAAAATGCCTTTACATAAACTAAATAAAAAAGGTGCAATTATTATATTTATTTATTTATTTATTCAAAGTTTTTATTAGGAGTTTCACAGTATACATGACAATAAACATACATTTATACATCATAAAGTACGTATTAAAGCGTAATACATTCAAAATAGAAATCAATATATATATATATATATATATATATATATATATTGTGGGGGGGTTAGCTCGGCAGCGGGTGTGTGTGACCCCCGGGATGGGCTCCCCACACAAAACAGGCCCAGCAAACGGAGGTTGTGGTTTTCAAAATCAAAAAAAGGTGCGGTTTATTTTCTATTTACAGTGACAAAACACAGCAAAGCAAAAGAAACATAACCAAAATAAATCCTGGTCAAGTTGACCTCTGACTAAACATACAGGTTTCCTAACTAACAACTGGGATCAGCCTAGTGCTGTCCTAGTCCCTAAGTCCCTGGTTTAGTAAAAGTCCAAACAAATAGCCACACAGGCTTTGCCTCACCGCACAGGGGTTCACTCTCCCTAGACAGTCCACACAGGTCTGGTTCCAGGCATGAGCTAACATCTAATGAAGCTGGGAGTTTTTATAGAGGCCTTAAACGAGCTGACAAGCTTCAGCTGGTCTCATCAACTCCCTGTCTGTACGACGCCCCACACTCTCCCTAGAGGTATGAGTCATCCATGAGCCCACTAGCCTTAGCTGGGCTTATACAACTCTCCACCTAGTTGTATAAGTCGGCGTAAAGCCTGAATCTGGGCGAAATATATCTACCCCCCTGGATGCAACCAGGTGACTTTACCTTCCTGCTGTCACATACCCCCCCCTCTTGTTTTAACCTCGGGGTTGGAACACCAGCAATCAGGCATTCATGTACTCGAGACAAAGCATCCACATTCCCCATTTGAACGCCAGGGCGATGCTTTACTGTGAAGTTGAATTCCTGGAGGGCCAGGAACCACCTATTCACTCTTCTATTTGTTTCCTTGTTTTGAGCCATCCACTTTAACGGAGCGTGATCCGTAACCATGTCAAAGTGCCTACCTAGCAGGTAGTACCGAAGGGAATCTAGAGCCCACTTCACCGCTAAGCACTCCTTTTCAACGGTGGCATAATTTACCTCATGGGACTTCAACTTCCTGCTGAGGTAAATGACTGGGTGCTCTTCCCCGTTCCAGACCTGGGACAATACTGCTCCTAACCCCACATCTGACGCATCACTTTGTACGACAAAGTCTTTAGAGAAGTCGGGTGAGTACAACACTGGCTGGCTACATAAGGCTTGTTTCAAGAATTGGAATGCTGCCTCAGCCTCGGGGGTCCATTTAATCATGACCGACCCTTTCCCCTTCGTCAGGTTGGTTAGGGGCACAGCCTTAGAAGCAAAGTGGGGAATGAATCGCCGATAATACCCAGCGATTCCCAGAAAGGCTCGTACCTGCTTCTTGCTGTTGGGACGTGGCCAACTCTGGATGGCCTCGACTTTGTTGAGTTGGGGTTTTATTACTCCCCTCCCAATGGTGTACCCAAGATATTTGGCCTCCTCCTGCCCAATGGTACACTTCTTGGGGTTAGCCGTAAACCCCGCTTCCCGAACAGAGTCCAGGACTGCTTGCACTTTTGGCAGATGTGAGGCCCAATCTGTGCTATGGACAATTACGTCATCCAGGTAAGCCGCAGCATACTTCCGATGGGGCCTCAGCATCTGGTCCATTTTCCGCTGGAATGTGGCCGGCGCATTCTGTAACCCGAACGGCATTCTTTTATATTGGAACGCCCCGTCTGGGGTTACAAATGCGGTTTTCTCTTTGGCCGACTTGGCCAGGGGGATTTGCCAATACCCTTTTGTGAGGTCAAGAGTCGTCATGTATCGGGCTGTTCCCAGCCGGTCGATCAACTCATCTATACGTGGCATGGGGTAGGTGTCAAATTTTGTAACTTTGTTCAACTGACGAAAATCGTTACAAAATCGCCAGCTCCCATCCGGTTTAGGCACCAACACGATGGGACTAGACCAATCACTTTGGGACTCCTCTATCACCCCTAAGTTCAGCATTTTCTGTACTTCCTCCCGTATTGCCTCCCGTCGAGCCTCTGGGATCCGATAGGGTTTTAACTTCACCCTTTCACCGGGCGGGGTAATGATGTCATGCTCTACCCCAGATGTTTGTCCCGGCAGCTCAGAGAATACCTCCTTGTTGCGAAGCACAAACTCCTTAACCTCCTGTTGTTGGGGTTGTGACAAGGTGGCTGCTATTCCAACCTCAGGAATCACGCAACCAGTTTGAGCTGGTGACCAAGTGTCTGCGACTAGGGACTCTCTATCCCTCCAGGCTTTCAACAGATTAACGTGATAGATCTGTTCGGGCTTTCGCCTTCCTGGTTGTCTGACCTTGTAATTCACTTCGCTCACTTTTTCCATTATCTCGTAGGGGCCTTGCCATTTGGCAAGGAATTTACTTTCAACCGTAGGGACAAGTACCAATATCCTATCCCCCGGGGAAAAGGTACGGGTCTTGGCTCCACGGTTGTACACTCTCTGCTGTGCCAACTGCGCTTGGGCCAAATGTTCCTTCACGATGGGCATTACCTGTGCAATTCGATCTTGCATCAGGGCGACATGCTCAATCACACTCCTGTGGGGAGAACTCTCACTTTCCCAAGTTTCCTTGGCAATATCCAACAGCCCTCTTGGGTGTCTCCCATACAGTAACTCAAAGGGGGAGAATCCCGTAGAGGATTGGGGCACCTCCCTAATAGCAAACATCAAATAAGGAAGTAAACAGTCCCAATCCTTCCATCTCTATCCACCACTTTCTTCAACATTTGTTTTAGGGTTTTGTTGAATCTTTCAACCAGCCCATCGGTTTGGGGGTGATACACAGACGTACGCAATTGCGTCACTTTGAACAATTTACACAGCTCTTTCATAACCCGGGACATAAAGGGTGTACCTTGGTCCGTAAGCAGTTCTTTACAAATACCCACCCGGCTAAAAACAAGAGATAGCTCTTTGGCTATGGTTTTGGCCGAGGTATTTCGGAGAGGGATCGCTTCTGGATAACGGGTGGCATAGTCCATTATAACTAATATGTACTGGTGCCCCCTAGCGGACTTGATTATAGGACCTACCAAATCCATGGCGATCCTCTCAAACGGGACCTCAATGATGGGTAGAGGGACCAGCGGGCTACGGAAATGTGGCATCGGGGCCAACCTCTGACACACAGGGCAGGAGGAACAATAATTTTCTACGTCCTTCATCACCCCCGGCCAATAGAATCTCTGTAATACCCTCTCTCGGGTTTTCTCTGTCCCCAGATGACCTCCAAGAATGTGCCCATGGGCCAACTCCAACACCAACTTCCTGTAAGGTTTGGGCACCACAAGCTGCTCAACGGTTTCTTCTGCCCTTTTTGCCACCCGATACAGTAGGTCCTTCTCTACGCTGAAGTATGGGTAAGTGCAGGTATTATCTGGGTTCACTAACTCACCATCTATTTTCACTACGTTTTCCCGTGCCTTTATTAGGGCGGGGTCTTTCAACTGTTCTGTGGCAAAGTTTTCCCTGTGAACCTCAAGATCAGAAAACTCCACAGACGGTAGGTTTTCGTCTGAGGAGGTGGGCTCCTCTCCAGTTTCTTGAGTCTCCCCTGCCAATACTGATAAGGGAAATTCCGGAGAGTCCTCACCACTCTCAGGGGAGTTCTGGCTATCACATTCCTGGTACATAGGGGCACCAGTGAGGGGCTCAGGATCATCCCACAGTTCCCAGAACTTCGGAAAATCCCTTCCCACAATGGCGTCATGCGGTAACTGAGATACTAAGCCCACTGGATGAGAGAGGGTACCTTTGGGGGTCTCGAAACACACTGTAGTCACTGGATACTCTCGGGTGTCCCCATGCACACAAATAACAGCTACCTTGCTATTCCCAGAGACCTCTGTTTTAACTAACTCAGCCTTTATCAGGGTCACAAGGCTACCTGAATCCAGCAATACCACAACATTTCTACCATTAACACACATTTTGCATAAATGTTTCTCAGTTCCTCGAATGGCAGTGCATGCGACTGTCGCACACAGCGACTGACGTCTGCCCGTCAGAAAGTCACACTGCATGGGTTCCTCCACAACCGGGCAATTGGCTGCAATATGTCCCGCTTGCCGGCAGCGGTAGCAAACGATCCTTCTTGCGGCCTCTTGAGCCGCTGATTTCCCAGGCTGTTCTCGCCAAACTTGGGGTAGAGCTCCCACCCTCTCACTCTCTCCACCCTCACCCCTTGGAATCCTCTTATCCGCCCCTGGGGATGGTCTGGTCTTAGGGTGGAAAGTCCGAGTGTCTCTGGAAGAGGCCGTCAGGTTCTCTGTAGCCAAGTATTTCTCCACACGATCCACAAGACCATCGGCCGTCTCTGGGTCTCCATGGCTTACCCACTTTTGGATGGCAGTAGGAAGAGCTCTCAAAAACCGATCCATTACAACACGTTCCACAATCTTTGGTGCGGACAAAGTCTCTGGCTGTAGCCACTTTCTGCTCAGGTGAATGAGATCATACATTTGAGACCTGGGGGGTTTTCCAAGCTGGAAAGTCCAGTTATGCACACGCTGAGCCCGGACAGCCTGGGTGACACCCAGCCTTGCCAATATTTCAGCTTTTAGCATCACATAGTCTTTTGCTTGGTTAGGCTCTAGGTCATAGTAAGCTTTCTGCGATTCACCAGTTAACAGAGGAGCCACCAGTCCAGCCCACTGCTCCTCAGGCCACTTTTCTCTTTCAGCGGTCCTTTCAAATGTGGTCAAAAATACCTCTGGATCATCCTCTCCAGTCATTTTTGTCAATAAACGACTCACCCCAAAGGACGCGGTATTAGTGGGACGGCTTTCCTCACTGGTCTGCGGACGTTGCTGCATTACTGCTTCCATCTGTTGTTGTAGTCTCTGCTCTTGCTTCTGCAACAGGTCTATGAAGCGGGCCTCAGATTGCTGCTGGGCTCGTTGCTGAGCCTCCAGACTCTGTTGCAAAGTTGCGTTTGTCTGCTGCTGGGCTGCAAGGCTCCTTTGCAAACCTGCATTTGTCTGCTGTTGATTGGCATTTGCTAGAGCCAGCTGCTTCAGTATCTCCTCCATGCTGGCTTAAAAAAAACTGCCCGCATTCTCCACCAACTGTGGGGGGGTTAGCTCGGCAGCGGGTGTGTGTGACCCCCGGGATGGGCTCCCCACACAAAACAGGCCCAGCAAACGGAGGTTGTGGTTTTCAAAATCAAAAAAAGGTGCGGTTTATTTTCTATTTACAGTGACAAAACACAGCAAAGCAAAAGAAACATAACCAAAATAAATCCTGGTCAAGTTGACCTCTGACTAAACATACAGGTTTCCTAACTAACAACTGGGATCAGCCTAGTGCTGTCCTAGTCCCTAAGTCCCTGGTTTAGTAAAAGTCCAAACAAATAGCCACACAGGCTTTGCCTCACCGCACAGGGGTTCACTCTCCCTAGACAGTCCACACAGGTCTGGTTCCAGGCATGAGCTAACATCTAATGAAGCTGGGAGTTTTTATAGAGGCCTTAAACGAGCTGACAAGCTTCAGCTGGTCTCATCAACTCCCTGTCTGTACGACGCCCCACACTCTCCCTAGAGGTATGAGTCATCCATGAGCCCACTAGCCTTAGCTGGGCTTATACAACTCTCCACCTAGTTGTATAAGTCGGCGTAAAGCCTGAATCTGGGCGAAATATATCTACCCCCCTGGATGCAACCAGGTGACTTTACCTTCCTGCTGTCACAATATATATGAAGGAATACTCATCTAAGTACAGCAAAGAAAATAAATATTCTACCAAGTCTGATGCCGTGTACACACGACCGTTTTTAATGACGAGAAAAATGACATTTTTTAAAATGGTCATTAAAAATGATCGTGTGTGGGCTTCAGAGCATTTTTCACGACGTGAAAAACGGCCATGAAAAAATTGGAACATGTTCTAACTCACATTCACATTTGTCACGCTGTAACGGACTGAAAAGCACGAGGCTGAAAAGCGCGAATCGTCGCTCAAAAAACTTTACTAACATGAAGGGTGGCGCCATCGGAATGGAACTTCCCCTTTATAGTGCTGTTGTACGTGTTGTACGTCACCGCGCTTTACTGAAGCATTTTTTTCCACGATAGTGTGTAGGCAAGGCAGGCTTGAGAAGAATCACATTGAGAAAAATGACGTTTTTTTCAATGACATTAAAACCGGTCGTGTGTACACGGCATGACAATTAGATTGTAATAATATAGCTACAACTTCCTAATATATATATTTTTTTTCCAAGGGAGAGGGAGGGAAGAGGAACAAAGGAAAATACAGGGAAGCATGGAATTAGACCTCCGTGGAGTAATGAAATTATGTTATTATAGTTACTTTTCCAGGTCAAGCTATTGTGAGGTGTTGGATAGTGTATGAAATTCTGTAGAATTTGCAAAGTGGATCCAGCAGGCCCATTTTTCATGAAATTTTTTTGGGGAATCTCTAGCTTGTTGAATCAAGTCCTCCATTTCAGCGATTCTCCCAATCCTGTGAAACCATTCAGAGATACAGGGGGGAGAAGTGTCTTTCCAATGAACTGATATACAGAGCTTAGCTGGCAAGTATTATATTTTTACATTGAAGCCTGCAGAGTATTGCAGCTGTGATCAGTGCATCATCATAATTGGACCCTAGTCCCGATCTAAGTGCGTCCCGATGAAAATCCCGGGATTATGCTTTTGTCCCCGACACCGGCCGCAGCTTCTGGCTACGAAAATATGGCTTCAGCCACGAGATCACTTTCCGGCTGACAGGTCTCTTTCCCCTTGTGTTCAGTGGAGAGGGGAGGGGCCTCCGATCCATGCAGCCAATTGGCTTCTCTCTTCAGTGTAAAAGTAGACAATTCGCTTGTACACTGAAGCTGGTTAGCTGCACGGATCGGAGGCCCCTCCCCTCTCCACTGAACACATGGGGAAAGAGACCTGCAAAGACACATGGAGCTGCCGCCAACCCTCTGCCCCGTGGCCTGCTGCCGGTCTGTGTCAGACAAGAGGCAGAGCCAAGGGAGTCTACTGAGGACACCTGATGTAAGGAGGGACTCCGCTGGGGGCACCTGATGTAAGGAGGGACTCCGCTGGGGGCACCTGATGTAAGGAGGTACTCCGCTGGGGGCACCTGATGTAAGGAGGCACTCCACTGGGGGCATCTGATTTAAGGAGGGACTCCGCTGGGGCACCTGATGCAAGGAGGAACTCTACTGGGGACACCTGATGTAAGGAGGGACTCTGCTGGGGTCACCTGATGTAAGGAGGGAATCCGTTGGGGACACCTGATGTAAGGAGGGACTCCGCTGGGGTCACCTAATGTAAGGAGGGACTCTACTGGGAATGCCTGATGTATGGAGGGACTCTGCTGGGAATGCCTGATGTAAGGAGGGACTCTTCTGTGGGCACTTGATGTAAGGAGGGACTCTGCTGGGGGCACCTGATGTAAGGAGGGACTCTGCTGGGAATGCCTGATGTAAGGAGGGACTCTGCTGGGAATGCCTGGTGTAAGGAGGGACTCTGCTGGGAATGCCTGATGCAAGGAGGGACTCTGCTGGGAATGACTGTTGTAAGGAGGGACTCTGCTGGGAATGACTGTTGTAAGGAGGGACTCTGCTGGGAATGCCTGATGTAAGGAGGGATTCTGCTGGGGGCACCTGATGTAAAGGGGGACTCTGCTGGGAATACCTGATGTAAAGAGTTGGAGTGTTGCATATTAAAAGCTTGATTGTATTCCTACTTTGTGAGTATAACACTGTTATGTGCTTTTAATAAATAGTTTTTTTGTGGTAATACACTAGGCGTTTGTGTCCTCTTGTGTATATTTTTGCCGCCTATCAGTGCAGCCTCATCAGTGCCACCTTATCTGTGCCCATTAGTGCCACCTCATCACTTCTCATTAGTGCAGCCTCATCAGTGCCCATCAGTGCTGCCTCGTTAGTGCCCATTAGCAGGGCAGCCATCAGAAATTTTTGGGCCCCTTACACAGCTTTCGACCTGGGCCCCCTCGAGCCTGACCACCAACATTCCCCAGGACATGCCCACGGGCCATCCCACTGAATCCGCACACCGACCACCCCACCTGTACTCTTAATCCTGTATATATGTCAGCCCCCTCACTCCTGTATATATGTCAGACCCCCCCCCCCTCATACCCGTATATACAGTATCTCACAAAAGAGAGTACACCCCTCACATTTTTGTAAATACATTTTCTGTCCCCTCAAAATAACTCAACACAGAGCCATTAACCACTGGCCGGCCAGCCGCCGCCGCTATACAGCGTGGGTTGGCAGGGCTGCGCAAACCACCATAGGTGTACGTCGGCTGCTTTAAGAGGTAAAGGGGGTGGGTGCACGCCGCTGGAGCTGATGCGCGTGGCCTGCGGCCGCGATGTCCGCCGGCCACCCGCAATCACTTCATAGAGAGCCAGAACAGGGATCTGCGTATGTAAACAAACAGATCCCCGTTCTGACAGGGGAGTAGAGAGGGGGATCTTCTGTTCCTAGTGATCAGGAACAGAAATCTCTCTCTACTCCCAGTCAGTCCCCTCCCCCCACAGTTAGAAACACCTCCCTAGGGAACACTTAACCCCTTAATCGCCCCCTAGTGTTAACCCCTGCCCTGCCAGTGTCATTTATACAGTAATCAGTGGCTAGTTTTAGCTCTGATCGCTGTATAAATGTCAATGGTCCCAAAAAAGTGTCAAAAGTGTCCGATCTGTCTGCAGCAATGTCGCAGTCCCGCTAAAAACCACTGATCACTGCCATTACTACTAAAAAAAATAAAAATGACATAAATATATCCCCTATTTTGTAGACACTATAACTTTTGCTCAAACCAATCAATATACGCTGTGAGGGGGTTAGCTCGGCAGCGGGTGTGTGTGACCCCCGGGATGGGCTCCCCACACAAAAACAGGCCCAGCAAACGGAGGTTGTGGTTTTCAAAATCAAAAAAGGTGCGGTTTATTTTCTATTTACAGTGACAAAACACAGCAAAGCCAAAAGAAACATAAACAAAATAAATCCTGGTCAACTTGACCTCTGACTAAACATACAGGTTTCCTAACTAACAACTGGGATCAGCCTAGTGCTGTCCTAGTCCCTAAGTCCCTGGTTTTAAATGTCCAAGCAAATAGCCACACAGGCTTTGTCTCACCGCACAGGGGTTCACTCTCCCTAGACAGTCCACACAGGTCTGGTTCCAGGCATGAGCTAACATCTAATGAAGCTGGGAGTTCTTATAGAGGCCTAAATGAGCTGACAAGCTTCAGCTGGTCTCATCAACTCCCTGTCTGCACGACGCCCCACACTCTCCCTAGAGGTATGAGTCATCCATGAGCCCACTAGCCTTAGCTGGGCTTATACAACTCTCCACCTAGTTGTATAAGTCGGCGTAAAGCCTGAATCTGGGCGAAATATATCTACCCCCCTGGATGCAACCAGGTGACTTTACCTTCCTGCTGTCACATACCCCCCCCTCTTGTTTTAACCTCGGGGTTGGAACACCAGCAATCAGGCATTCATGTACTCGAGACAAAGCATCCACATTCCCCATTTGAATGCCAGGGCGATGCTTTACTGTGAAGTTGAATTCCTGGAGGGCCAGGAACCACCTATTCACTCTTCTATTTGTTTCCTTGTTTTGAGCCATCCACTTTAACGGAGCGTGATCCGTAACCATGTCAAAGTGCCTACCTAGCAGGTAGTACCGAAGGGAATCTAGAGCCCACTTCACCGCTAAACACTCCTTTTCAACGGTGGCGTAATTTACCTCATGGGACTTCAACTTCCTGCTGAGGTAAATGACTGGGTGCTCTTCCCCGTTCCAGACCTGGGACAATACTGCTCCTAACCCCACATCTGACGCATCACTTTGTACGACAAAGTCTTTAGAGAAGTCGGGTGAGTACAACACTGGCTGGCTACATAAGGCTTGTTTCAAGAATTGGAATGCTGCCTCAGCCTCGGGGGTCCATTTAATCATGACCGACCCTTTCCCCTTCGTTAGGTTGGTTAGGGGCACAGCCTTAGAAGCAAAGTGGGGAATGAATCGCCGATAATACCCAGCGATTCCCAGAAAGGCTCGTACCTGCTTCTTACTGTTGGGACGTGGCCAACTCTGGATGGCCTCGACTTTGTTGAGTTGGGGTTTTATTACTCCCCTCCCAATGGTGTACCCAAGATATTTGGCCTCCTCCTGCCCAATGGTACACTTCTTGGGGTTAGCCGTAAACCCCGCTTCCCGAACAGAGTCCAGGACTGCTTGCACTTTTGGCAGATGTGAGGCCCAATCTGTGCTATGGACAATTCCGTCATCCAGGTAAGCCGCAGCATACTTCCGATGGGGCCTCAGCATCTGGTCCATTTTCCGCTGGAATGTGGCCGGCGCATTCTGTAACCCGAACGGCATTCTTTTATATTGGAACGCCCCGTCTGGGGTTACAAATGCGGTTTTCTCTTTGGCCAATTTGGCCAGGGGGATTTGCCAATACCCTTTTGTGAGGTCAAGAGTCGTCATGTATCGGGCTGTTCCCAGCCGGTCGATCAACTCATCTATACGTGGCATGGGGTAGGTGTCAAATTTTGTAACTTTGTTCAACTGACGAAAATCGTTACAAAATCGCCAGCTCCCATCCGGTTTAGGCACCAACACAATGGGACTAGACCAATCACTTTGGGACTCCTCTATCACCCCTAAGTTCAGCATTTTCTGTACTTCCTCCCGTATTGCCTCCCGTCGGGCCTCTGGGATCCGATAGGGTTTTAACTTCACCCTTTCACCGGGCGGGGTAATGATGTCATGCTCTACCCCAAATGTTTGTCCCGGCAGCTCAGAGAATACCTCCTTGTTGCGAAGCACAAACTCCTTAACCTCCTGTTGTTGGGGTTGTGACAAGGTGGCTGCTATTCCAACCTCAGGAATCACGCAACCAGTTTGAGCTGGTGACCAAGTGTCTGCGACTAGGGACTCTCTATCCCTCCAGGCTTTCAACAGATTAACGTGATAGATCTGTTCGGGCTTTCGCCTTCCTGGTTGTCTGACCTTGTAATTCACTTCGCTCACTTTTTCCATTATCTCGTAGGGGCCTTGCCATTTGGCAAGGAATTTACTTTCAACCGTAGGGACAAGTACCAGTATCCTATCCCCCGGGGAAAAGGTACGGGTCTTGGCTCCACGGTTGTACACTCTCTGCTGTGCTAACTGCGCTTGGGCCAAATGTTCCTTCACGATGGGCATTACCTGTGCAATTCGGTCTTGCATCAGGGCGACATGCTCAATCACACTCCTGTGGGGAGAACTCTCACTTTCCCAAGTTTCCTTGGCAATATCCAACAGCCCTCTTGGGTGTCTCCCATACAGTAACTCAAAGGGGGAGAATCCCGTAGAGGATTGGGGCACCTCCCTAATAGCAAACATCAGATAAGGAAGTAGACAGTCCCAATCCTTTCCATCTCTATCCACCACTTTCTTCAACATTTGTTTTAGGGTTTTGTTGAATCTTTCAACCAGCCCATCGGTTTGGGGGTGATACACAGATGTACGTAATTGCGTCACTTTGAACAATTTACACAGCTCCTTCATAACCCGGGACATAAAGGGTGTACCTTGGTCCGTAAGCAGTTCTTTACAAATACCCACCCGGCTAAACACAAGAGATAGCTCTTTGGCTATGGTTTTGGCCGAGGTATTTCGGAGAGGGATCGCTTCTGGATAACGGGTGGCATAGTCCATTATAACTAATATGTACTGGTGCCCCCTAGCGGACTTGATTATAGGACCTACCAAATCCATGGCGATCCTCTCAAACGGGACCTCAATGATGGGTAGAGGGACCAGCGGGCTACGGAAATGTGGCATCGGGGCCGACCTCTGACACACAGGGCAGGAGGAACAATAATTTTCTATGTCCTTCATCACCCCCGGCCAATAGAATCTCTGTAATACCCTCTCTCGGGTTTTCTCTGTCCCCAGATGACCTCCAAGAATGTGCCCATGGGCCAACTCCAACACCAACTTCCTGTAAGGTTTGGGCACCACAAGCTGCTCAACGGTTTCTTCTGCCCTTTTTGCCACCCGATACAGTAGGTCCTTCTCTACGCTGAAGTATGGGTAAGTGCAGGTATTATCTGGGTTCACTAACTCGCCATCTATTTTCACTACGTTTTCCCGTGCCTTTATTAGGGCGGGGTCTTTCAACTGTTCTGTGGCAAAGTTTTCCCTGTGAACCTCAAGATCAGAAAACTCCACAGACGGTAGGTTTTCGTCTGAGGAGGTGGGCTCCTCTCCAGTTTCTTGAGTCTCCCCTGCCAATACTGATAAGGGAAATTCCGGAGAGTCCTCACCACTCTCAGGGGAGTTCTGGCTATCACATTCCTGGTACATAGGGGCACCAGTGGGGGGCTCAGGATCATCCCACAGTTCCCAGAACTTCGGAAAATCCCTTCCCACAATGGCGTCATACGGTAACTGAGATACTAAGCCCACTGGATGAGAGAGGGTACCTTTGGGGGTCTCGAAACACACTGTAGTCACTGGGTACTCTCGGGTGTCCCCATGCACACAAATAACAGCTACTTTGCTATTCCCAGAGACCTCTGTTTTAACTAACTCAGCCTTTATCAGGGTCACAAGGCTACCTGAATCCAGCAATACCACAACATTTCTACCATTAACACACATTTTGCATAAATGTTTCTCAGTTCCTCGAATGGCAGTGCATGCGACTGTCGCACACAGCGACTGACGTCTGCCCGTCAGAAAGTCACACTGCATGGGTTCCTCCACAACCGGGCAATTGGCTGCAATATGTCCCGCTTGCCGGCAGCGGTAGCAAACGATCCTTCTTGCCGCCTCTTGAGCCGCTGATTTCCCAGGCTGTTCTCGCCAAACTTGGGGTAGAGCTCCCACCCTCTCACTCTCTCCACCCTTACCCCTTGGAATCCTCTTATCCGCCCCTGGGGATGGTCTGGTCTTAGGGTGGAAAGTCCGAGTGTCTCTGGAAGAGGCCGTCAGGTTCTCTGTAGCCAAGTATTTCTCCACACGATCCACAAGACCATCGGCCGTCTCTGGGTCTCCATGGCTTACCCACTTTTGGATGGCAGTAGGAAGAGCTCTCAAAAACCGATCCATTACAACACGTTCCACAATCTTTGGTGCGGACAAAGTCTCTGGCTGTAGCCACTTTCTGCTCAGGTGAATGAGATCATACATTTGAGACCTGGGGGGTTTTCCAAGCTGGAAAGTCCAGTTATGCACACGCTGAGCCCGGACAGCCTGGGTGACACCCAGCCTTGCCAATATCTCAGCTTTTAGCATCACATAGTCTTTTGCTTGGTCAGGCTCTAGGTCATAGTAAGCCTTCTGCGATTCACCAGTTAACAGAGGAGCCACCAGTCCAGCCCACTGCTCCTCAGGCCACTTTTCTCTTTCAGCAGTCCTTTCAAATGTGGTCAAAAATACCTCTGGATCATCCTCTCCAGTCATTTTTGTCAATAAACGACTCACCCCAAAGGACGCGGTATTAGTGGGACGGCTTTCCTCACTGGTCTGCGGACGTTGCTGCATTACTGCTTCCATTTGTTGTAGTCTCTGCTCTTGCTTCTGTAACAGGTCTATGAAGCGGGCCTCAGATTGCTGCTGGGCTTGTTGCTGAGCTTCCAGACTCTGTTGGTGAGCTTGCTGCTGGGCTGCAAGGCTCTGTTGATGAGCTTGCTGCTGGGCTGCGAAGTTCTGTTGTTGAGCTGCAAGGCTCTGTTGATGAGCTGCAAGGCTCTTTTGCAAACCTGCATTTGTCTGCTGTTGATTGGCATTTGCTAGAGCCAGCTGCTTCAGTATCTCCTCCATGCTGGCTTAAAAAAAACTGCCTGCATTCTCCACCAACTGTGAGGGGGTTAGCTCGGCAGCGGGTGTGTGTGACCCCCGGGATGGGCTCCCCACACAAAAACAGGCCCAGCAAACGGAGGTTGTGGTTTTCAAAATCAAAAAAGGTGCGGTTTATTTTCTATTTACAGTGACAAAACACAGCAAAGCCAAAAGAAACATAAACAAAATAAATCCTGGTCAACTTGACCTCTGACTAAACATACAGGTTTCCTAACTAACAACTGGGATCAGCCTAGTGCTGTCCTAGTCCCTAAGTCCCTGGTTTTAAATGTTCTTATAGAGGCCTAAATGAGCTGACAAGCTTCAGCTGGTCTCATCAACTCCCTGTCTGCACGACGCCCCACACTCTCCCTAGAGGTATGAGTCATCCATGAGCCCACTAGCCTTAGCTGGGCTTATACAACTCTCCACCTAGTTGTATAAGTCGGCGTAAAGCCTGAATCTGGGCGAAATATATCTACCCCCCTGGATGCAACCAGGTGACTTTACCTTCCTGCTGTCACAACGCTTATTACGTTTTTTTTTTAACAAAAATATGTAGAAGAATACATATCGGAGACTGGGCCGCAGGGCAGTATTCCAACATGATAACGACCCCAAACACACCTCCAAGACGACCACTGCCTTGCTAAAGAAGCTGAGGGTAAAGGTGATGGACCGGCAAAGCATGTCTCCAGACCTAAAACCCTATTGAGCATCTGTGGGGCATCCTCAAACGGAAGGTGGAGGAGTGCAAGATCTCTAACATCCACCAGCTCTGTGATGTCGTCATGGAGGAGTGGAAGAGGACTCCAGTGGCAACCTGTGAAGCTCTGGGGAACTCCATGCCCAAGTGGGTTAAGGCAGTGCTGGAAAATAATGGTGGTCACACAAAATATTGATACTTTGGGCCCAATTAGAACATTTTGACTTAGGGGTGTGAGGGGAGAAGCACAAAAGCGCCACTCTAAGTGCAGTATTAACAATAAAATGTAATGTTAAAAAGAGGGGGGAGCATATATATACTCACAAACGTGAAGTATACTTGCGGTGAGCATCTGGGTTGTTGGAGGACCAATAGAATCTGTATGGCTGGGAACCAGTATACCACCTATTGGTTCCCAGCCATACGGATTCTATTGGTCCTCCAACAACCCGGATGCTCACCGCAAGTTACGGCCAGCAACTCACCTGGAAGTCGTTCGTGAGTCACGGTTTGCAGCATTATCCATCGCCGCTGTGGATTCCCCTCATCTTACCTTCTTTTGCATCAGCGGAAGTGCGGTGCTGGTATATATCGGCTTCCACCAGCACCATCTGGCCCGTACCACTCCCTTCCTACAGATAAGACTTTGATTTTTATCTACATGCTTATTTTAACTTCACGTTTGTGAGTATATATATGCTCCCCCCCTCTTTTTAACATTAAATTTTATTGTTAATACTGCACTTAGAGTGGCGCTTTTGTGCTTCTCCCCTCAGCTCTTCCAGGATTCGCTTTACATCTTCACTGGGCTGCCTTCTACGTGTTTTAAGATGGACTAAAAAAGGACTTTTATAGTCTTATGTGAATTTCTTGTATAACTCTTTATCTAGTGCCACCCGCCCCCCCCCCCCCTTTAATTTGTTTCCCTCAATTTTTAGCTTTCACATTGTCTTCAACACCAGCGCCAACTTTTTCCTATATGTGAATATTAGGGGTGTACTTACTTTTGTTGCCAGTGGTTTAGACATAAACCACTTCAGCCCTGGAAGGATTTACCCACTTCCTGACCAGGCCATGTTTTGCGATACGGCACTGCGTCGCTTTAACTGACAATTGCGCGGTCATGCGATGTTGTACCAAAGCAAAATTTATGTCCTTTTTTTCCCACAAATAGAGCTTTTTTTTGGCGGTATTTGTTCACCTCTGCCGTTTTTATTTTTTGCCCTATAAACAGAAAATTAGCGACAATTTTGAAAAAAAACACAATATTTTTTACTTTTTGCTAGAATAAATATCTTCATATGTATTCTTCTACATATGAATTCCTTAGGGGTGTACTCACTTTTGTTGCCAGCGGTTTAGACATTAATGGCTGTGTTGAGTTATTTTGAGGGGACAGCAAATTTACACTGTTATACAAGCTGTACACTCACTACTTTACATTGTAGCAAAGTGTCATTTCTTCAGTGTTGTCACATAAAAGGATATAATAAAATATTTACAAAAATGTGAGGGGTGTACTCACTTTTGTGAGATACTGTATGTCAGCCCCCCTCACTCCTGCATATATGTCAACCCCCCTCACAACTGTATATACATCAGCCCCCCTCACACCTGTATATATGTCAGCCCCCCTCACACCTGTATATACAGTATGTCAGCCCCCCTCACACCTGTATATATGTCAGCCCCCCTCACTCCTGTATATATGTCAGCCCCCCTCACACCTGTATATATGTCAGCCCCCCTCACACCTGTATAAGTGTCAGCCCCCCTCACTCCTGTATATATGTCAGCCCCCCTCACTCCTGTATATATGTCAGCCCCCCCCCTCACACCTGTATATGTCAGCCCCCCTCACACCAGGGGCGGATCCAGAGTCTTTTCTCGGGAGGGGCACTGCCAAAAAATGATTTTTTTGTGGGAAATTTATCGGGGAAATGGTTGGTGTCGGCGCTTCAATCATCCCGGCACCATGGTTGTTATGGTGTCAGGATGATTGAAGCGCATTATTTCTATTATTACATTGGAATATGAAATTAAATAGTTCAATGCAGAATCAGTGGGAGCCCCGAGTGTGTCACTTGCCACCGTCGCCTGCAATTAGTGGGAGCCCTGAGCGTGTCACTTGCCACACGTTGTGAATTGTCACTTGCCACGTCACCTGCCACATCTTGTGGATTGTCACTTGCCACACCTTGTGGATTGTCACTTCCCACATCACCTGCCACACCTTGCGGATTGTCACTTGCCAGGTCACCTGCCACACCTTGCTGATTGTCACTTGCCTGCCACCAGATGCAGATTGTCATTTGCCACGTCACCTGACACAATTTGCGGATTGTCACTTGCCACGTCGCCTGCCACACCTTGCGGATTGTCACTAACTTGCCTGCTAAGGTGTAGTTTTGGTTGTCTCTTGCTGTGTCCCAGACTCCCAGAGTCAGGCAGCAGAGAGATAATGTAATCTCTCTGCTGCCTGCACAGTGAGGGCGGAAGTCACTGCAGGAATGCAGGGCAGGCACGGGCGGTGAGAGATGATCTCATCTCTCTGCTCCCCCGCTCCCGGCTAGCTGATTGGCCAGCTGCCACACTGAGCCTGCTCTCTCACTCTCACCTGTGCTGCCAACACACTGAGCAGCACGGTCTGCCCACGAACCACGCCGCCCCCCGACAACAAACCGCGCCGCAAGCGGAGCCGCCCGCTTTCAGTCCCGTCTGTGGAGCCGCACGCTATTGCACCTGCCCGCAGAGCGGCCTGACGTGACTCACTGACGTCACTCGTTGCTAGATGCCAAGCGGCCCAGGCGTTAGCAGCGAGTGCAGGGAAGAGGCTCCACCCACCTCCTCCTCCGCTCCTGGTATCGTGTCAGTGCACCACGTAACTACATTAGACGAGTCTCTCTCAGCACCGCTGATCGGCTGATGTGAGAAACTGAGAGAGAGACTCAGAGAGGCAGCGGCAGCCGCAGAACAAGTACTGTATATACTCGAGTATAAGCCGACCCGAATATAAGCCGAGGCACCTAATTTTACCCCAAAAAACTGGGAAAACTTATTGACTCAAGTATAAGCCTAGGGTGTCCTAGGCTTATACTTGCCTCACTTTGCCTCACTGTGCCCATGCCTCACTGTGCCCATGACTAGACTGATGTTTAACATGGAAGTCTATGGAAGGAGTGCCCGGCTTTGAAAAATCGGTTCTCCCAGACACCAAACTTTTCAAACTTATAGAGGAGACATGGGGCTACATGTGTGCCAAGTTTGGGGTCCAGAGGACCTACGACCGGCCGGTACCGGGTCCGCAAAATCACTGGAGAAATGACCGTTTAACATTGGAGTCTATGGAAGGGGTGCCCGGATTTATAAAATCAGTGCTCCCCGGCCATAGGTCCCCCAGACACCAAACTTTGCACACTTGTAGAAGAGACATTGGGCTACATGTGAGCCAAGTTTGGGGTCCAGGGGACCTATGTCCGGCCGGTACTGGGTCCGCAAAATCACCGGAGAAATTACCGTTTAACATTGGAGTCTATGAAAGGGGTGCCCGGATTTAAAAAATCAGTGCTCCCCGGCCGTAGGTCCCCCAGACACCAAACTTTGCACACTTGTAGAAGAGACATTGGGCTACATGTGTGCCAAGCTTGGGGTCCAGGGGTCCTATGGCCGACCGGTACCGGGTCCCCAAATTTCGGGAGATCAGGCGCAAAAAAAAAAAACAGAGCAAGCGAGTGTGACAGATGGTCTAGGGGGGGCTATTGCCCTGTTGCCCCCCCCCTGGATCCGCCACTGCCTCACACCTGTATATATGCCAGCCCCCCCTCACACCTGAATATATGTCAGCCCCCCTCACACCTGTATATATGTCAGCCCCCCTCACTTCTGTATATATGTCAGCCCCCCTCACTCCTGTATATATGTCAGCCCCCCCTCACACCTGTATATGTCAGCCCCCCCTCACACCTGTATATATGTCAGCCCCCCCTCACACCTGTATATATGTCAGCTCCCCTCACTCCTGTATATATGTCAGCCCCCCTCACTCCTGTATATATGTCAGCCCCCCTCACTCCTGTATATATGTCAGCCCCCCTCACTCCTGTATATGTCAGCCCCCCTCACACCTGTATATATGTCAGCCCCCCTCACACCTGTATATATGTCAGCCCCCCTCACACCTGTATATATGTCAGCCCCCTCACTCCTGTATATATGTCAGCCCCCCCCTCACACCTGTATATATGTCAGCCCCCCTCACACCTGTATATATGTCAGCCCCCCTCACACCTGTATAAGTGTCAGCCCCCCTCACACCTGTATATATGTCAGCCCCCCTCACACCTGTATATATGTCAGCCCCCCTCACACCTGTATATGTCAGCCCCCCTCACACCTGTATATATGTCAGCCCCCTCACTCCTGTATATATGTCAGCCCCCCTCATACCTGTATTTATGTCAGCCCCCTCACTCCTGTATATATGTCAGCCCCCCTCATACCTGTATTTATGTCAGCCCCCTCACTCCTGTATATATGTCAGCCCCCCTCATACCTGTATTTATGTCAGCCCCCTCACTCCTGTATATATGTCAGCCCCCCTCATACCTGTATTTATGTCAGCCCCCTCACTCCTGTATATATGTCAGCCCCCCTCATTCCTGTATATACGTCAGCCCCTCTCACTCCTGTATATATGTCAGCCCTCCTCATTCCTGTATATACGTCAGCCCCTCTCACTCCTGTATATATGTCAGCCTCCCCTCAATCCTGTTTATATGTCAGCCCCCCTCACTCCTATATATACGTCAGCCCCACCTCACACCCTGGTCCCAGCTCTTGTTTCCACAAAGCTGACATGTTGCTGACACACAGAAGAGCTGCATCCGATCACAGTACAGGCAGCACACACGAGGGGTGCACATGCAGATAGTAGTCAGAGACGGCAGTAAAGAGTTTGATGTCTGAGCTCAATGACACAGAGCAGCAGAAGCTGCCATGATCGTTTCTGTATTGCACAACACAGCACCCCCTCACCCGCTCCTGCCTTCTCCTTACAGTTGTATCGGCTGCCCCCCTGATGGCGGCCCTGCCCATCAGTGCAGCCTCACCAGTGCCCACTCATCACTGCTCATGAGTGCAGCCTCACCAGTGCCGCCTCATCACTGCTCATGAGTTCAGCCTCACCAGTGCCCACTCATCACTGCTCATCAGTGCAGCCTCACCAGTGCCGCCTCATTTGGGGTCCAGGGGTCCTACGGCCGACCGGTACCGGGTCCCCAAAGTTCGGGAGATCAGGCGCAAAAAAAAAAAAACAGAGCAAGCGAGTGTGACAGATGGTCTAGGGGGGGGGGGGCAATTGCCCTGTTGCCCCCCCCGGATCCGCCACTGCCTCACACCTGTATATATGCCAGCCCCCCCTCACACCTGAATATATGTCAGCCCCCCTCACACCTGTATATATGGTAGCCCCCCTCACTCCTGTATATATGTCAGCCCCCCTCACTCCTGTATATATGTCAGCCCCCCCTCACACCTGTATATGTCAGCCCCCCTCACACCTGTATATATGTCAGCCCCCCCTCACACCTGTATATATGTCAGCCCCCCTCACTCCTGTATATATGTCAGCCCCCCTCACTCCTGTATATATGTCAGCCCCCCTCACTCCTGTATATATGTCAGCCCCCCTCACTCCTGTATATGTCAGCCCCCCTCACACCTGTATATATGTCAGCCCCCCTCACACCTGTATATATGTCAGCCCCCTCACTCCTGTATATATGTCAGCCCCCCCTCACACCTGTATATATGTCAGCCCCCCTCACACCTGTATATATGTCAGCCCCCCTCACACCTGTATAAGTGTCAGCCCCCCTCACACCTGTATATATGTCAGCCCCCCTCACACCTGTATATATGTCAGCCCCCTCACTCCTGTATATATGTCAGCCCCCCTCATACCTGTATTTATGTCAGCCCCCTCACTCCTGTATATATGTCAGCCCCCTTCATACCTGTATTTATGTCAGCCCCCTCACTCCTGTATATATGTCAGCCCCCCTCATTCCTGTATATACGTCAGCCCCTCTCACTCCTGTATATATGTCAGCCCTCCTCATTCCTGTATATACGTCAGCCCCTCTCACTCCTGTATATATGTCAGCCTCCCCTCAATCCTGTTTATATGTCAGCCCCCCTCACTCCTATATATACGTCAGCCCCACCTCACACCCTGGTCCCAGCTCTTGTTTCCACAAAGCTGACATGTTGCTGACACACAGAAGAGCTGCATCCGATCACAGTACAGGCAGCACACACGAGGGGTGCACATGCAGATAGTAGTGTAGCACTACCCCCGTAGGAGCTGCTGTTTGTTTGATTTGGGTCTACGTCCTGCCTATCAACCCCTGGAAGTGGCTCAAACCTTCCCTTAGCACAACTGATATGAATAAGGAGTGTGAGACCTATTGAGTATTAGGAGACACAATCCTGCATACATCACACAATAACCTGTAAATGTTATTACCTTTGCTGGTCACTAGTCCTTCTAAGTGACAGAGATACTTCACACAAGTTATATGCTTAATCAAAGGTACCTTTACTCAGTATAAAAGGGAAGGGTAAAGAATCACATTAATACACACAGTTGACTCTGCATGCGCATTGCAGAGTCAATAAACCAATAAGGATAGGTATCACTGAGATTAGGTAATAACAGGAAATAACATCAGCTATATATATATGTACATGTATCTATATGTGTCTCTGCACGGCTAACTGGTTGCTCGCGAGCTCCCCCTTTATTGCAATACCTTGCACGTGTTCATTCCCTATAATAGGTAAGCAAGGCCTATCTGCGTCCCACTCAAAGTTCCTTTCTCCAATGAAGTCTTCGCTAGCCACCGTCGGTGCACAAGTTAAATTGTAATCCACAGGGTTTCAACAAGATGCTGTAATTATCCGCAATATACCTGAGTACTCGTGTGCCTGCCACCCACTAATGACGGATGCACCAATCTCTGATCACATAGTCTCCAGTGAGATACACTAGGCCGCAAGCTGTGGCGTGATAGGTGAAGTGTGGCTGGCACTAACTAAATCACTTTCCTCTAAGGTAGTAGTCAATTCTGGGCAGGTGCCCTTCTCACCAAACAGGCCCGACTTTCAGATAGTCTCCTCTGGCTTGTCCCGGTCACTCGATCTCCATGCTTCTGCTTCAGCTGCAGTCTCCAGACTCCGTCACTAACAGCATATGGTGATGGACGACTCCGGTCTCTGCTGGGCAATCACAGGACGCTGTGGACGATCCTCTGCTGGAAATCACTCAGGCACTCCCGTAATTTAGGCCCAGGCTTCTGGCCTAATCCTTAGGAAGCAGGCCTCCGTGCCAACTTCCTGCTTGATTGAGAGCTGGATCCAGAGAGAGAGACGCTGGCCCCTCCCCTGGTTTAAGTAGTCTGCCCAGAATGCTTTGCGGTGTTGCAATGCACCCTAGGTAATGTAGTCTGTCTTTTACTAAAAGCAACAAAGTCTTTTCTCCTAGCTGATATCTGTCCCAAAGTGCATTAGTTGCATTGTAACACTTATACCACCGGAGGGAGCCGGATTCCTTCTTTCATATGGACATCCTGCTACACACTCCCCCCACTTAAAGTCTTTGGTCCCCAAAGAGGACAACAGTATGTAACCTAACACATACTTTGGCAATACCTGCAGGGAAATTTGTTAGTTTATGCATGACAATAAACAACTTGCCTTTTCATAAGCAGGATTTAAACTTAAACAGCTCATATCATCACACAGAGCCGACAGAGGAACCTCCCACCAATTATCACAAGGAGGGAGGTTGTCCTGTATACGGACCACCGACACTTGGGTGTCTGTTTCAGATGTGCTAGGGAGTGAGCTGGGGTTGTCTTCCACTGAATCTAAATCTGGAGTGGAAGAGCTAGACTGATCAATGGTTCTCTTAGAAGTGATGATGACCTCCTCAGAGCATTCACCCAATTGGTCGTACGTCAGTCTTTTTGGGGGGTGAATTACTCTTCTTTCCCTCTGCTCTTTAGGTATCATATTCTCAAGGACATTGGGGCTGGCTGTTTCTAGAAGCTCTTCAGGGGCTTCCTCATCTAGTTCAGGCATGTTGGGCTCCAGAACTTCAGGAGCGTCCCGCTCTCCTTCAGATAGAGACAACGACCCTTCTTCTGGGTCTTCCATTGACAAAGAGTCTGAGTCATCAGCTACCTCCTCAATGAGAATGTTTGAAGGCACGAATTCAGGAGCTTCTGCCCGAAGAGTTCCATTGTCAACTGTTTTGGGTGAGGTTTGGGAGGTGGTCATGGGTTCTGGCAATTGGGATGACCACAACCAGTCAGATTCTGCTTCTTCATCCTCTTGACCTTCATTGTCAGAGTCTCCATCTCTCACATCTGGAAGCACTGTTTGAGATCGGGTGATGGGTCTGGAACCTTGAGAAGTTGAAGGGGTTTCTTGTGAGTCAGATGCAGGAGGCATGCGAACTGCCTCGGAGAGGGGCAACAAGTGATTCCTGTGCCAGGTCTTTAACGGTCCCACGCTTCCTTCTGGCCTAATTTGGTACACAGGAAGGTTTTCCAGCTTCTTGCAGATAACATAAGGTTGGGATTTCCAACGGTCAGCCAACTTATGTTTTCCCGGAATTCCCAAGTTCCTCAACAGCACTCTATCTCCTGGCTGTAAATCTTGAATTCTGACTCTTAGGTCAAAGTTTCTTTTATTTCTCAGCCCCCGTTGGTCAGATGCTGCTTGGGCCTTTTCAAAAGCTGTCTTCAGACTCTTTCTCAATCGGTCTACATACCCCTTGTGGGATGCTGCTGAGGTATGATCCAGCGATATGCCAAAGGCCAAGTCCACTGGCAACCGAGCCTCCCGCCCGAACATCAAGCGGTATGGGGAATACCCGGTGACATCACTGGCAGTGCTATTGTAGGCATGCACTATGGCAGCTACATGCTTGCTCCAATGCTGCTTTTTCTCTGAACTCAGAGTCCCCAACATATCCAAGAGAGTCCGGTTAAACCGTTCAGGCTGAGCATCTCCTTGTGGGTGATAAGGGGTTGTCCTGGTCTTCTGGATGCCTAACAGGTCTAATAACTTCTTTATTAATTTGCTTTCAAAGTCTCTGCCCTGATCTGAATGAAGGCGTTGGGGTAGACCATAGTGCACAAAGAATTTTTCTACCAGTACTTTGGCTACTGTTGAGGCCTTCTGGTCTTTTGTTGGGAATGCTTGAGCATATCTGGTAAAGTGATCTGTGATCACCAAGACATTCCCTTGACCACTCAGATCAGGCTCCAGGCAAAGGAAGTCAATGCACACCAGTTCCATAGGTCCCTGACTTTGCAGATGGCCCATTGGGGCTGCTTGACGTGGCAAGGTCTTCCTTTGAATGCATCAGACACAGGAATGGCAATATCCTTCCACTTCAGCCCGCATGCAGGGCCAATAGAACCTATCCCGTACAAGGTGAAAAGTCCGTTCGGACCCTAGGTGACCATGGTTGTCATGGAGGGCAGCTAGGACCGCTTCTCGATATTTGGCTGGTAGAAACAGCTGCCACTTCTCTTCTGAGTCGTCAGAGGGGCCCCTTCGGTAGACCACCCCTTGACGTATGTGTAGCCGATCCCACTCCCTGCGCAACAATCGGGCTTCTCTTGGGGAGTCTGTTTCAAGCATCTCGGGACGCTGGCTTTCCAGGGCCTTTATCAGGAGTTTCCCTAAAGAGTCTTCTTCTTGCTCCTTTCTCAAATCCCTTTTTGTCAGCTTGGGCAAGCCCTCCCCTTCGACTTGGGTCACACTGCAATAGCACTTCGGTACTCCAACAGCTGAGACCCCAATTTCTTCGGCTCTTGACCCACCTCTGGCTTGAAGTTCTGTCCCCTGATATAGGGCTCGCACTCCCTCTGGGTCTAGTTGGGCCCATTCTTCGGTAGGGTCGGTGGGGGCATGAGACCTCCTGGACAGGGCATCTGCATCCCTATTTCCCACTCCGGGTCGGTACTTCAAGCTGAAGGTGAAGCTTGAAAGGGCAGCCAACCACCGGTGTCCCGTTGCATCCAACTTGGCAGTAGTCAGAAGGTAGGTGAGCGGGTTATTATCTGTCTTCACCACAAACTCCGCCCCATATAGGTAGTCTCTCAGTTTGTCTACCACTGCCCATTTCAAGGCCAGGAATTCAAGCTTGTGGGTGGGGTAATTCTTCTCAGCAGGTATCAGACTCCTGCTCACATATGCGACGGGTCTTAGGTAACCATCATGTTCCTGGTACAGCACCCCACCCAGCCCATCTCGGCTGGCATCTACATGCAGTTCATAAGGCTTCTTTGGATCAGCATAGGCCAGGACTGGTGCAGTGGTAAGACTCTTCTTTAACATCTGGAAGGCTTCCTCGCACTCCCCTGTCCACTGGTCTTGAATCAACTCTTTGGGCCTTCGGGGTCCCATGGTGAGTTTCACTGGTTTGACCAGCTCTGGAACATCATCTTCCCCTTCGTTTCTGAGTAACTCGTTCAGGGGTCTGGCAATCTTGGCGAATCCTTCTACAAATCTTCTGTAGTAAGAACAGAACCCCAGGAATGACCGAAGCTCAGTCACGTTGGTAGGTTTCGGCCAAGAGGTGACGGCATCCAGCTTCTCTGGGTCCGTGGCCACCCCTTCTGCAGAAACGATATGGCCCAGGTAATGGACTGAGGACTGGTAAAATTGACACTTCTCTGGGGAGAGTTTCAGGCCCTCTTCACTGAGCCTCTTCAGGACCTTCTCCAGTCTCTCTTCATGCTCTTCTAGGGTTCTCCCGAACACGATGACGTCGTCCAAATATACCAGTACCTCTATTAGATTCATGTCCCCGACGGTTCTCTCCATTAGCCTTTGGAAAGTGGCGGGGGCTCCTGATAACCCTTGAGGCATACGGTTGAACTCAAAGAACCCCACAGGGGTGATGAAGGCTGTCTTCTCCCGATCCTCAGGGTGCATGGGGATTTGGTAATATCCACTTTTTAGATCCATTACACTGAACCACTTGGCCCCTGACAGACTCTGCAGGGCGTCTTCAATTCGGGGAGTGGTGTATTGATCTGGGATGGTCCTTCTGTTTAGTGTTCTGTAGTCGATACACAGTCTCAGCGACCCGTTCTTCTTTCGGACTACCACTATTGGAGAAGCGTAAGGGCTCCTGGATTCTCGAATAATCCCCGTCCTCTTCAGCTCAGCCAACTGTTCCCGCAAGTCTTCTAAGTCACCCAGTGGGACCCGTCGAACTCTCTCTCTAAAGGGCTTATATTCTTGTAAGCGTATCTTGTGAGTGGCACTCCTTGCGCACCCCACATCAAACTCATCTTTAGAGAAGATCTTTTCCCACCTTGCAAGTTGAGCTTTGGCCCTTTTTCTCCATTCTGGTGGGAGGGCCGTGTCTTCAGAACAGAGCTTCTCTATGGTGACTTCACCCCTTTCTTCTTTCTTCAATTCACACGGGGCAATGGGGGTGGCTGGATTCACCTGGCCCAACAGCATTCTGGCCGGCACCTTCTCTGGTGTATTAGCAGTGTTCCTTATACTCACTGAAACCCTCCCATGGCTTTTCTGTAGGGCCTTCAATGGGATCACTTCGGGGATTACTTCAATCCCTTTCTGTCTTTCCTGTGGGCCTGGTTCGAAGACAATGAAGGGGCCTGGCTGTTTCCATGTGAGCTTGACAGAAGCCCTCAGGCAAGTCACCTCTCCCGGTTGTAATACCTTCTCCGTCTTGTCTAGCTTCCAAATCTTGCCAACTCCCTCAGCCGGGGCCTTCTGCTCCAGTACCAGGCGCTGGTAGGCTTGCCTTAACATGGGGTGGACTCTTGTGGTCGGGGCTTCTTCCTGTTGGGCCAACGGTGTCAGCAGTCGCCTGACTAGATCAGTGTTGGTCCCTATGATGAGTGAGCTCTTGCTGGCTCCTGGTGGGCAAGGGCACACTACTGCCAGAGTATCGAAGGTCTCTGTCTCCCCAGCCACTGAGGGATCAAAAGTCAACTTGATTGGCAGGTAACCGTCATAGGGAAAGCTCTGAGTTCCAATACCCCATATTTCCAGTTCCTCTAATTTCTGTAGGGGCAGATGTTTAAGATGTTTATCATAGAAATCCCTATACAGAAGAGTCACTTGAGCCCCAGTGTCAAGAAGAGCCTTGGTGTAGATCCCTTCTACTTGTATGGAGACTACTGGAGAAGGCCCCACTAACTTGGCAGGGAACTCCTTCAACACAGACTTCTTGCTGGGTTCAGTTACCTGTACCCTCACTTCTTTTTTCCTTGAGTTTCCGGTGGGTCTCAGTCCCTTCTGGGTCTGGTGTGCACTGGCCTTCTGTTCAACAGCAGCCTGAGTTGTGTGACGGGGCCTAATTGGCAGAGGTTTAGGTCCCTGACTCTGATGTTTTGGATCATTGGACTTCTTGAAGGAGTTCGTGGAAACTGGTGGGCGCCCGGCTGACTCCTTCACCGGGGCCCTCTGAAGTTTTCCGCCGTCTTGCGATATCTGGATGCAACTTCATCTGGGCTGGGACACACTGCTCTAACATGCCCGATTCCCCCACAATTGAAGCATGTTATCAATCTCTTAGGCTTCTGTACTAGTTCCATATTGGAGCTAGGAGGTTTTTTTGGTTCCTCTGACGTGTTCTTGTTGTGTGGCACAGAGGCCTGGCTAGTCAGCATGGACACCATTTCTACTAGTTGCGACACCTGGGTCTTTAGGCGTTCAACTTCTGAATCACCTTCTTCTGCACTTAACATTCTGACTCGGGCAGTTGGTTCGGTGTGTTGACTCCTCCTTTTGTCTTCCAACATGGCCTCCTCCTCCCTGACTATCCGGATCAAGTCGGGGTATTCCAGGCTGCTCCCGTCCCGCCGGGTGCGTAGCAATAATGCGATGGGGTCCAAGGGTTGAGCTCCCCTCAACACCTGCTGGGCACGGGCCTCATCCACTTTTCTTGGATCGATCCCTTTCTTCAGTAGGATCCGATGCAGGATCTTATCCAGGCGTCCTATGAATTCTGACAGCTTCTCTCCCTCTTTTTGGTAGCAATGCCCCAGCTGGTAAGTGAGTTCAGTGACGTTTTCCGTCCCGCCGAACACATTCTGCAGAATATCCAGATAATCCTGTGCATTGCAGTCCTTCTTGCTTAACTTGAGGTTACGTATGGCCTCCAGAGCAGGCCCCTTTAAGCTTTCCACAATCCGTTGTTTTTTTTGTTGTTCTGGCACCTCCCATTCTTCTAGGGCCTGAGTGGCGCCATCTAGCCACTCTTCAAATCCATCTTCCACTGAAGGTACAGGTTTCTTCCCAGAAAAGGTCCTGAGTTTCCTGTATCCTGACATCAGGTAGTCTGGAGGGTCCTTTTTACACTTGGTCACAATCTCCCCCAGGACAGCGCACAATTCTGAGCTAAGGGTGGTCAATGGTGGTGAACCGGGACCCTTTTGTTGGGCGCTCCCTCCTGTGCTGGGGCCTCCTGAAGTAGTGGATGTGGGGCCATCTTTATTCTCTTCTGGGTGTATCAGGAGGAGTTCTACTTGGTTTGTAGTTTTTATGCTGGCACCATTGAAGTAGTCAGAGATTCCGTTCCTCCACTCACATAATGCATAGGTGTGGGGATTTACAGTATCTGTCTTTATGTCAATCACCCATGGCTTCCTGTCCGTGGACAATGCTCTCAAGACTGGAGTTAGCTGCTCCTCTACCCAGGCCTCTCTCTGGATTTCAACCACCAGGCCATTTCCGGGTAGGATGCCTTCATCCCTGCACCACCGGGCTACGGCAGCAGGGTCCATTTCTGTGCTGTAAGGGTTCTGTCTAGGGGGAAAGTTGATTGCAGAACCGTAGAATATCCCGGACGAGCCCCCACGTGTAGCACTACCCCCGTAGGAGCTGCTGTTTGTTTGATTTGGGTCTACGTCCTGCCTATCAACCCCTGGAAGTGGCTCAAACCTTCCCTTAGCACAACTGATATGAATAAGGAGTGTGAGACCTATTGAGTATTAGGAGACACAATCCTGCATACATCACACAATAACCTGTAAATGTTATTACCTTTGCTGGTCACTAGTCCTTCTAAGTGACAGAGATACTTCACACAAGTTATATGCTTAATCAAAGGTACCTTTACTCAGTATAAAAGGGAAGGGTAAAGAATCACATTAATACACACAGTTGACTCTGCATGCGCATTGCAGAGTCAATAAACCAATAAGGATAGGTATCACTGAGATTAGGTAATAACAGGAAATAACATCAGCTATATATATATGTACATGTATCTATATGTGTCTCTGCACGGCTAACTGGTTGCTCGCGAGCTCCCCCTTTATTGCAATACCTTGCACGTGTTCATTCCCTATAATAGGTAAGCAAGGCCTATCTGCGTCCCACTCAAAGTTTCTTTCTCCAATGAAGTCTTCGCTAGCCACCGTCGGTGCACAAGTTAAATTGTAATCCACAGGGTTTCAACAAGATGCTGTAATTATCCGCAATATACCTGAGTACTTGTGTGCCTGCCACCCACTAATGACGGATGCACCAATCTCTGATCACATAGTCTCCAGTGAGATACACTAGGCCGCAAGCTGTGGCGTGATAGGTGAAGTGTGGCTGGCACTAACTAAATCACTTTCCTCTAAGGTAGTAGTCAATTCTGGGCAGGTGCCCTTCTCACCAAACAGGCCCGACTTTCAGATAGTCTCCTCTGGCTTGTCCCGGTCACTCGATCTCCACGCTTCTGCTTCAGCTGCAGTCTCCGGACTCCGTCACTAACAGCATATGGTGATGGACGACTCCGGTCTCTGCTGGGCAATCACAGGACGCTGTGGACGATCCTCTGCTGGAAATCACTCAGGCACTCCCGTAATTTAGGCCCAGGCTTCTGGCCTAATCCTTAGGAAGCAGGCCTCCGTGCCAACTTCCTGCTTGATTGAGAGCTGGATCCAGAGAGAGAGACGCTGGCCCCTCCCCTGGTTTAAGTAGTCTGCCCAGAATGCTTTGCGGTGTTGCAATGCACCCTGGGTAATGTAGTCTGTCTTTTACTAAAAGCAACAAAGTCTTTTCTCCTAGCTGATATCTGTCCCAAAGTGCATTAGTTGCATTGTAACACTTATACCACCGGAGGAGCCCGATTCCTTCTTTCATATGGACATCCTGCTACAGTAGTCAGAGACGGCAGTAAAGAGTTTGATGTCTGAGCTCAATGACACAGAGCAGCAGAAGCTGCCACGATCGTTTCTGTATTGCACAACACAGCACCCCCTCACCCGCTCCTGCCTTCTCCTTACAGTTGTATCGGCTGCCCCCCTGATGGCGGCCCTGCCCATCAGTGCAGCCTCACCAGTGCCCACTCATCACTGCTCATGAGTGCAGCCTCACCAGTGCCGCCTCATCACTGCTCATGAGTGCAGCCTCACCAGTGCCCACTCATCACTGCTCATCAGTGCAGCCTCACCAGTGCCGCCTCATCACTGCTCATCAGTGCAGCCTCACCAGTGCCCACTCATCACTGCTCATCAGTGCAGCCTCACCAGTGCCGCCTCATCACTGCTCATCAGTGCAGCCTCACCAGTGCCGCCTCATCACTGCAGCCTCATCGGTGCTGCCTTATCAGTGCAGCCAATCACTGCTCATTAGTGCACATCAGTGAAGGAGAAAAATTATTTATTTTATAACAGAAACGAAGAAAACATATTTTTTTCAATATTTTCCGTATTTTTTTGTTTGTTTATCAAAAAATAAAAAAAAACAGATGGCCTGGCCTGGGCAGGAAGGGGATTTAAGTGCCCGGTAAGAAAGTAGACCTAACCATGCCTTACATAGAAATATTTTGAGCATGTGCACAAACACTAGAAGTCCATCCATCCACACAATGACAGCTGCTGATGACAAGGTGATGGAATCTTCTTCTTCACCTAAAACTTCATGTTCCCACCATCTCCTTCCACCTGGTCCCATAGCTCTGCATAGCAATGCCACAGACGGCCCCGCCCACCGGCAGGCACGTGACTGTGACATCACGTACCGTGCATAGAGCAGAGCTAAGGTTACATAGAGCTTGGAAGAGAAAACTGAAAGGCGGGGAGGGGCAAGGAGCCTTGTCATAGAGAGAGAAGGGAGGCGGAGAGGGAAGAGACGGGCACCTTTGCTGCATGTAGCACGGAGGAGACGAGTGTGAAGGTAGGAGAGGTGTATGGATGTGAGGGGAGCGGGGTACAGTGTCCTGAGTGGTGTGACGTCTATTGTCAGTCCTCCATGGCCATCCTAGGCACGGTTCTATTTCTGGCTGTGTGTTCAGCTGCCGCCTCTAATCACCTGGCAAAGCCCTGGCTGACATGGTGCTGGCCGGCCGGGGAGCTGTGCGCTGAGGGTGAGCTACTTGGGGTACCTGGGGTGGGTGGTGGGCACCACTGAACTTCACACAACTCCCAACTACTGCTGACACTTGGATTGTTTATCTTCTGCTTTGTTGTTGTTTTGGAGCATCTGGTCCCCGCAGCTGTCAGGGATATCGGTGACATCACATGACACACTGGTGGCTTCCTTGGAACTTGGGCAGCCTTGGAGCTGGACAGAGGCCACTAATCTGCCGGAGGAAAAACCATCTGTAGCCTTTTAACCAAAGGGTATCCGTTCTGGAGAAATCACTGCTCAGGGGGTTTTAAATCTAGATTGGAGGGGGGGGGGGGGGGGTTGGGGTCTCCGCGCTGTAGTAGATTGGGTCGGGGTCTCCACGCTGTCATAGTAGATCGGGCGGGGGTCTCTGCGCTGTAGTAGATCGAGCGGGGGTCTCCGCGCTGTCGTAGATCGGGGGGGGGTATCCGCGCTGTCGTAGATCGGGGGGGGGTATCCGCGCTGTCGTAGATCGGGGGGGGGGGTATCCGCGCTGTCGTAGATGGGGGGGGGGGTCTCCGCGCTGTCGTAGATCGGGGGGGGTCTCCGCGCTGTCGTAGATCCGGGGGGGGGTCTCCGCGCTGTCGTAGATCGGGGGGGGGTCTCCGCGCTGTCGTAGATCGGGGGGGTCTCCGCGCTGTCGTAGATCGGGGGGGGGGTCTCCGCGCTGTCGTAGATCGGGGGGGGTCTCCGCGCTGTCGTAGATCGGGGGGTCTCCGCGCTGTCGTAGATTGGGGGGGGTCTCCGCGCTGTCGTAGATTGGGGGGGGTCTCCGCGCTGTCGTAGATCGGGGGGGTCTTCAGATCAGGGGGTCTCCAGGCTGTCGTGGATCAGGGGGTCTCCATACTATGACCAGTGGGCCAAATACAGCCCACTAGGGGGGACTCTCATGTAAGGGAAGGGGGGGGGCTCTGATGAGCACTCTCACGTGAGGGAGGGGGAATTCTGGTAAAAAAATGTCAAGTAAGGGAAGGACTTTATTGGGGGCAATGACATGTAAGGTGGGGGAACTCTGATGGAGGCTCTCGTGTAAGTGGGAGACTCTGATAAAACTTTTATGTAAAGGGGAGAAGACTCTGATGGAAACTCTCATATAAGGGGGGCTACTCTGATGAAAATGCTCACATAATGGGGGGGGGGTGAATCTGATGGAGACTCTCATGTAAGAGGTGGGACTCTGATGGGGACTATCGCATAGGGAGGGGGGGAACTCTGATTGGAATTTACGTAATGGTTGGGACTCTGATGGGAATTCTCACGTAAGGGAGGGACTCTTATGTAGGTGAGGGTACTCTGATGGAGACTGTCACGTAAGAGGTGGGACTCTGATGGGAACTGTCAAATAAGAGGGGGGTACTCTGATGGGATCTCTCACGCAATTGGTGGGACTCTGTTGGGGGCTCTCCTCTCATGTAATTGAGGGGACCCTGATGGGGACTCTCGTGTAAGGGGGACTTTGGCAGGGATGCTTATCTAAGGGGGGGGGGGGACTCTGATGTAAGAGGAACTTTGATGGGGACTTTCATGTAAGGGAGAATGGTGATGTATTGGGGATATTGATAGTGACTGTCATGTTAGAGGGACTCATTTCTTTAAAAAATTTTGGCTTTATTTTACTGAATTTTTTTATTTTTATTTTTTTCTCTCCATTGTACTAAATCATATCGTGCTAATTACAAAAAACTCCACATCAGACTTATTAAATCATTTATTATTAATTCAGAGCATAATAGAGGAGTGGAGAATGCTGGTGTAAGGTAAGTGATAACCATTACCTTTTATACCTATACACTCGAGCATTTAAGCCTTGCAGTGCAGGGGTTGTTCTTTGCCTAATTCCCGGAGTTGAACTTTGACCCTGTTTGATATCTGGTGGAAAATGTAATTGATTTGAAAGTTATTTTCATATTTTTATTTTTTTCTGAAACTATCGAATGTATTCTGTATTGGTGCTTTATGACCTCCTTGGACATTACTGGGGACATAAGTATTGTGTTAAAGTAGAACTGAACACTTGGGCTCGGTTCACACCTAAACCGGCCGCGGTTCGCACAGGAAGGCTGTTTACCCGTTCTCTGTTTCAGGGACGAATCGGCGCCGACTCATCTGTGCCTGAATTCGGCCCTGAAACAGCGTTTCTGTGCAGTGCGCTCCGCAGCCGCCCCGGAGATATGTGAACTGGCTCCATAGAGAGCTGGTCACATTCTCCTGCTATGCGATTTGGATGCGGCGAAAACCGCATCCAATTTGCAAAGGGGGGGGGGGGGAACCCAGCCTAAAAGTAAAGGTCCCATAAACTTCAATGGGAACACTTGAAAAATACACAACATGAGCATTTTGTCACATGTTTTCCAGCCAAATGTCAGCTTTCTACCCCTTATCTCCTCCCCCCTAGTGCTTTCTCTTGGCTAAAATAAAACACCTGAAGCTTGAATACACCTGTAAGGCTCCAGTCAGATCTGGCAATTTGGTATCACAGACAGCATCATCTCTATTCTGCTCGCAATTCCAAATCTCAGAGTAATAATGGCAAAATGCACCACACATGTTTGGGTGCCATTCATTTTTATTGGCACCTCAAATATTGTGTAGTTTTGCCACAATCGTCATACAATCAATTGCACAGCAATCTGCATCACGCAAAGCTTGTCACCTAAAAAAAGAAGCATGAGCTTCTTTTGGGCGACAAGCTTCACGCAATGCGGTTTGCTGCGATTTATGCGCGCAAAGCTGCATCACATCTGAGGTGCTATTTAAAAATGAATTTCACCCAAACACGCATGGTGCGTTTTGCCAAAATTGCAATGCGATTTGGAATGTCAGAAAAATTCAAGACTTCAAATTAAGGAATCTCTCTTTTATATTCAAAGGTTGCTAGGGGTTCAACCTGGCTGATTGACCTAATTGACCTCCCTTTCAATCGCGTGGATCATTTTTCCAATCAATAAATCAGGAGTAACCATTACATTTTATCACCAAATGAAGGCCCAATGTATTCTGAAAAAAAAACTAGATATAATTTACCTGTTTAGTGCCCCCACAGCAAACAGCTTGCTGTGGGGGCACCTGAGTTGATCCGCAGCACCCTGTGTACATTGACATTGAGAGTCGGCCTGGCTCCGCCCCCTTTATCTCCTCATTGGCTGACTGACTTTGACAGCAGGGGGAGCCAATGACGTTGCGCTGCTGTCTCAGCCAATAAGGAGGGGAGTCCCAGGCAGCCGAGACACTCTTGCAACATCGCTGGATCGAGAGGGGACTCGGGTAAGCATGAGGGGGGCTTCTGCACAAAGAATGCATTAAGATAAAAAAAACCTTCTGCCCTTACAATCCCTTTAAGGTTTCTTGGCTGTCACTTTGCAACCCGAAGTTTCAGCTCCCCCCCCATAAATTTTCTATAGGATTAAGGTCTGGAGACTGGCTAGGCCTCTACATGATCTTTTTAAAGTGGTTGTAAACCCACTTAAAAAACAAAAAAAAAAAAAAAAACTAACACCTGCAAGACAAAGTCCTATCGAGCTAGCATAGCATACTAGCTCATTATGTAATTCTCACCTGGGATCGAAGCCCTCGCTGTGGTGCCCGACACAGCATCGGCTGGCGACATGTCGTCCTGGAGTTACTTCCAGGTATCGCGGCTCCGGCGCTGTGATTGACTGGAGCCGCGATGACGTCACTCCCGCACGAGGGAGACGCCAGTCACAGCATGACCTCCTTTTAGAAACGGCATGATTGCCGTTGTCTATGGTGCACGCGCCGTAGACATCGGCACAAGTCTCTATTGTAAATATAGAGACATTATATAGGAGATATAGGAGATATTTCTAGCACCTACAGGTAAGCCTTGATCTAGGCTTACCTGTAGGTAAAAGTGGTTGTACAGGATATACAACCACTTTAATGTGCTTCTTCTTAAGCCACTCCTTTGTTACCTTGGTGGTTTGTTTTGGGTCAATCTCTCTCTCTCTCTCTCTCTCTCTCTCTCTCTCTCTCTCTCTCTCTCTCTCTTCTCTCTCTTCTCTCTCTTCTCTCTCTTCTCTCTCTTCTCTCTCTTCTCTCTCTTCTCTCTCTTCTCTCTCTCTCTCTCTCCATGCATTGCATGAATCTTTCTATGGTCGCTGCTGCCGCCCCCTATTCATGTGCCCGGCCCCTTGCCGTGCTTCGGGCATATGAATTACAGCGGCGGGTGTGTTTTGGAAGCGCCTGATTAGAGCCATGGGCTATAATAGGCTTACAAAAGGGTAAACGCCGGGCGCACTGCTGTGCCTTCGCTGATTACTCAGTGGTGTATTGGGGAACCGAATACATCGATTCCCTAACACTGACCCGCCTCTCAGCCAATCAGGTTGCTCAGGTCTAGCTACCTGTCACCTGATTGGCTGAAACAGGCGCCGCTATTGGACACTTGACGGGAGAAGTGCAGGAGACATGAAGGACCCTGCTCGTCGCCGTCACCCGCTGCCCCACAAGACAGGTTAAGAGCCGGGCAGACAGCGAGTGGGTGGGGGGCACAGTCACACTGGCAGCGTTTGATGGCACAGTGGCAGCGTTTGATGGGCACAGTCATGATGGCACAGTGGCTGCAATTGACGGGCACAGTGGCTGCAATTGATGATTTTTCTTTTACGTTCATGGACGGACACAGCAGCATCTTGACATATGGGTATTATCCTCCTGTTAGGAGATTGACTAGGCAGAAAAACAGCATGTTAAGTGTTAAAACACATTACACAGTACAGTACCGCCCAGGGGGCGGTCCCCCCCGGGTACATCCCCTCTCCCTGCATTATGCAGCCCAGTTTTTTTTCTGCCTAGCATAGGAGAATGACATGGCTCTCTGTGGGCCCATGTGGCCTGGGGATTTTTTTTCTATTTTTTTTTATTTTTTATTTTTGATCCTGAGAGCTACCATCAACTGCCGACTGGGTGACAGGCTGGATCCTCGATCCTTGTAGTCTCCCTAGTTCGGCCATCGAGCGTGTGCCGGCCTTTTAGCTATGCGCTGGGCCATCCACAATATGCCCTGTTGCTCCAGGGGTGGCCGGTGAGCTATATGCGCCGGGGGAAACACATATGACCGGGCCTTCAGCTACAGGACGGGTAAGTAGCAGTCCCTCTGCTCCGGCAGGGTGGTACGGCTGGGCATTCCCGGGGAGCTCGATAGAGGGTCCCAACCTTCCTTTCCCCCTTCCTTTCCCCCTTCCTTCCCTCCTCCCTAAGCTCTGGGTGGCTAGGATGGCTGCTTAACGGGGGTCCACCTGGGGGGGGCTCCATCCTATGGTTGGGGGCTGCACAGTGGGTCCGCTTTCCTGGGGGTGCTGTTCAATTGTTATGTGTGGGGGGGCCTTCTGTAGGGGGCCCCGGGTGTTCGCTGCCTAATGTGTGTTTGTGTGTGTGCGTGTGCGCGCGCGCGCACTACATGCGGCCGGCGCCATTTTGCCGGGGTGCGGCGCTGTTGTTTATATCTGCGCTCGGCGGCCATTTTTGTGTAGTCTGCGCGCTCTGTTTACAGGGTGGCGGGTCGGTGGCCATTTTTGAAGAGGTTTTTACCTCTAGTGGTCATTCTAACGGCGCAAACAGCTCCAGCACACTTCTCACAGACAGTGACACAGGGAGAGCGCCTTTAGGAGGGATAGCACAGACGGCAGCTGTGCGGTACCTGGTCCGGGTGGTGAGCCCTCTGGGGGGGGCCCCCTCGTTTTCTCTCTGCGGCAGCTGAGAGGGTGGTCCGTGTACTTTGTCTTACATCCCCAGGTGTGTCAGGCGAGTGGGTCAGCATGGCGTCGGAAGCGGATGTCTCTTCCCCAGACATACCCGAGTTGGCAATTGGTGCCCCTGCACCTGCTATATCTGTGGACGCTGTGTCGGTGGTCCTGGAGGCTTTTGTGGCCAGGATGGAAGCGGCGTGTGGAAAGAAGTGGGGTAACAATAAATAAAACGCCCCCTCCCCCCCGCCATCTTCCGGGGACAACTCTGACATAGAACCGGGCCCAGCTACTGCTCCCGGCCCTGGTTCTGATGTGTCTGAGGGTGCGGACCTCGACCGTTCGGACAGTGAGGATGACTCTGGGTCAGGGTCAGCACATGATAGGGCGCTTGTAGGAGCACTTATTACCGCGGTGCGGGGTACTCTACAAATGGAGGATACGGCGGAGATAACAGATGTCGGTCCCTTTTGGATTCTGTACGCCGGCCCGCACTGCTAAGGTGATTCCTTGTGTACCTTACCTGGATAAGCTCTTATACAAGGAATGGGATCGGCCGCAAAAGGTCTTTTCAGCCCCAAAATGTTTAGCGGTCCGTTACCCCTTTTGAGGAGAATTTCCTTAAAAAATTGACTTCTCACCTGACAGGGGACCCCCCTGTGTCCAGACTAAAAGTGACCACCATTTCGGTGGTAGGGGCTCCTGCCTTCAAGGACCTTGCAGACAGGAGTGCTGAGGCCATAGCTCGCTCCCTGTTCACAGTGGTTGGGTCAGCAGTGCGTCCTGTCGTGGCCGGGGCCCTAGTGTCTCAGACGCTTACTGAATGGGCAAAATTGTTGCACCATGGGTTGAAAGAACATCACGTTTCCCCGGAATGGGTGGAACTGGCTGACCAGTTGGTTCAGGGTCTTAAATTTGTCTGCGAGTCAACCTTGGATACGATTCCCTTGCTCTCCAGTGCCTCGGTCTATGCAGTGGTGTTGCGCCGCCTGGTCTGGCTAAAGTGTTGGTCAGCGGACCAATCTTCTAAGAAGGCCCTGGTGGATTTACCTTTTTAAAGGTGAAAGGCTTTTCGGAGCCTCTCTGGATGACATTATTAAAGATGCCACAGGAGGTAAGACCACTCTGCTCCCGCAATCCAGTAAGGAGCCACGCCGTAGGCAGGGGCCCTCCTTCACCGCTCACAAGCGTTTTTTTTTTTTCCGTCTGCTGCAGGTAAACGCTCCCAGGCCGTTAAGGCGCCTCCGAAGGACAATAGCGTCCCTGGTTTCACAAGCCCAACAAACCTACGGACAAATCTGCGTCAGCATGAAGGTCTGCCCTCGCCCGATGCTCGGGTGGGGGGCTGTCTTTGCGGCTCGGGGGACGTCTCTACTCTCCGACCGGTGGGTTTGCGAAGTAGTTTCCCCAGGGTACAAGATAGAGTTTCTCTCTTGCCCACCGAACAGATTTTTTTCCTCCGAGTCATCGGGAGGCCATGTTTGGGAAAGTTCAGGATCTGCTGGTGTGTGGGGTGATCGTACCTGTACCATTGCAGGAACGGTTTCAGGGGTTTTACTCAAATCTGTATGTAGTTCCAAGAAGGACTGGGTCCGTCCAATTCTGGATCTCAGGGCCCTTAATTGCTTTGTAAAAGTGCAAAGGTTCAGGACGGAATCAGTTCGCTCTGTTGTCGCTGCTCTCCATCCGGGGGACTTTCTGGCATCCTTGGACATCAAGGACGCATACTTGCATGTCCCCATATGCTTTAGGCATCAGAGATTTCTGCGCTTGGTGGTTGGGGAAGACCACTATCAATTTGTGGCTCTCCCCTTTGGTCTGGTGTCGGCTCTGAGGGTGTTCACCAGGTGCTCGCTCCGATTCTGGCCTTGCTGAGACAGCGTGGAATCGCTATTGTGGGCTATCTGGACGATCTTCTTCTAAGAGCCTCTTCAAGCTCAGAATTGGAGAAGGATGTGTCTATAACCTGTCAGACCCTACGAGAATTTGGCTGGCTGCTGAACATTCGGAAGTCTGTGTTGGTGCCGTCCCAATGCCTAGAATACCTGGGGTTGGTCCTGGACTCCTCAGAGGCGAGAGTCTTCCTCCCTGTGGAGAAGCTGCAGACTGCGGGCTGCGGTGCAGCAGTTTATATCCCAAAAAATGTCGTCGCTCTGCTTTTGCATGCGAGTCCTGGGTCTCATGGTAGCCTCATTCGAGGCGGTACCATATGCTCAATTCCACACTCGAGTGTTGCAGAGGGAAATTCTGTCACGTTGGGAAAAATGCCCATCGTCCCTGGATTGTCAAATCCAGCTGAGTCACCTTCGGTCCGGGAAGTCGTTCCTTTCCTTTCACTGGACGGTGATCACGACGGATGTCAGCCTTACCGGATAGGGGGGTTCAGTCGGCCCAGGGTCGCTGGACCCAGGAAGAATCCCGCCTGCCGATCAATGTCCTGGAACTTCGGGCGATCAGGCTGTGCCTCTCCAAGTGGGCTACAAGGGCGTCCGGTCAGGATCCAGTCGGACAACGACACGGCAGTGGCGTATGTTCACCATCAAGGAGGAACAAGAAGCGCGGCTGCGGCAGCGGAGGTCGCTCACATCCTGAGGTGGGCAGAACGGAGCGTGCTGGCTCTATCGGCAGTGTACATTCCGGGCGTAGAACACTGGCAAGCGGACTACCCAAGTCGCCAGGCCCTGGACCAAGGAGAATGGTCTCTACACCCGGAGGTGTTTCAGCTCCCGTGTCTGAAATGGGGCACGCCAGACGTGGATCTCCTGGCGTCGCGACTCAATTGGAAAGTTATTGAGGTTCGTGGCCAGGTCAAAAGACCCATGGACGGACGCGTCAGACGCGTTGGTGGCACCGTGGGGTCAGTTTCGGCTACTTTACGCCCTCCCTCCTCTAAAGCTTCTTTCACATCTGCTTCGCAGAGTGGAGGCCGAAGGGATCCTAACGATCTTGATTGCTCCAGATTAGCCTCGGCACCCCTGGTACGCCGACCTTGTGCGTCTGGTAGCAGATGTCCCTTGGCGTCTGCCGACGCGAAAGGACCTTCTCTCCGCAAGGTCCCATACTTCATCCTGCTTTACAGTCGCTGGCTTTAACGGCATGGCTATTGAAAGCCAGGTTCTAAGGGACCAAGGCCTGTCGGATTCAGTGATCTCTACCATACTGAGGGCACGGAATTCATCATCTCGGATGATTTACCATTGTACATGGAAGGCTTGCATCTCTGTGTGAAGAGATGAAGTGGCATCCACGTGCATATGCGGTTTAAAGGGTCCTGCTGTTTCTACAGCGTGGGGTGGACCAGAAACTTGCCTTTAGTAAAATTAAGGGGCAGATTTCAGCAATAGCTGTCTTCTTTCAACTGCCCTTTGGCGGCTCACTCTCTGGCGAGGTACGTTTTTGTGCCTGGGGTTCGACATGTGGCCCCTCCGGTACGTCCTCCACTGCCTCCGTGGGACTTGAATCTGGTCCTCTCAGTACTTCAACGACCGCCGTTTTGAGAACATTAGGGAGATTCCCTTACTGACTCTCCCAGAAGGTGGCCTTTTTGGTGGCTATTACATCAGTCAGATGGGTTTCTTAACTGGCGGCCTTGTCTTGCAAGGTTCCCGATTTGATCTTTCACGAGAATAAGGTGGTGCTGCATCCGCAGCTTTCATTTCATTTCTTCCTAAGGTCGTTTCGGCTTTTCTCCTCAATGAGGACATTGTACTTCCGTGCTTGTGTCCTCGTTCGCATCCCAAAGAGGATGTGTTGCATTCCTTGGATGTTGCCCGAGCTCTGCGGGTGTACCTGTCTGCTACTGCTCCGTTCCAGAGGTCGGACTCACTGTTTGTTTCAGTGGTTGGTCCTAAGAAGGGTCTGGCGGTCTCGTTGGCCGCCATCTCTAGGTGGATCAGACAGCTCGTGATCCAGGCCTATGCCCTAAAAGGGCGGGCGCCTCCCTTCCCGGTTACGGCGCATTCGACCAGGGCAATAGGTGCCTCTTGGGCTTTCCGACATCAAGCATCTGTCTTACAGGTGTGCAAGGCGGCGACCTGGTCGTTCGTTCACATTTCCTCAAAATTTTACAAGGTTGATGTGAGTGCATCTTTGGATGCTTCCTTCGGCCGCAGGGTTTTACAGGCGGCTGTTTAAGGTTGCAACTCCTCCGTTGAGGAGCTCTGGTTTGTTTGGGGTGTAGTTTGTTTGATGCTGTTTTCCCACTTCTCGTTTTTTTGACTCTGCTTGGGGACGTCCCATATGTCAAGATGCTGCTGTGTCCGTCCATGAACGGAAGAGAAAATAGGACTTTTGTACTCACCGTAAAATCCATTTCTCTGAGTTCATGGACGGACACAGCACCCACTCCTCCTCCCTCCTCCTCCCTTTTTTTTATGTTTGTACAGCTTTTTTTTTACGAACTGAGCTGCATGATGCAGGGAGAGGGGATGTACCCCTTTTTTTTTTTTTTTTTTTTAGTTTGTTTGCGCCAAAGCCCCCACCCCCCCCCCCCCCCCTTTTTTTTTTTTTTTTTTTTTTTTTAGCACCAGCCACCACTGCTTTCAACAATGACTTTCTCCTTGCCACTCTTCCATAAAGGCCAGATTTGTGGAGTGCACGACTAAAAGTTGTCCTGTGGACAGATTCTCCCACCTGAGTTGTGGATCTCTGCAGCTCCTCCAGAGTTACCATGGACTTCTTGGCTGCTTCTCTGATTAATTCTCTCCTTGCCCGGCCTGTCAGTTTAGGTGGACAGCCATGTCTCTTTTTGGATGATGGATTGAACAGTGCTCCCTGAGATGTTCAAAGCGTGGATATTTTTTTAAAACCTAACCCTGCTTTAAACTTCTCCGCAACTGTGTTCCTTGGCCTTCATGATGCTGTTTGTTCACTAAGGTTCTCTAACAAACCTCTGAGGGTTTCACAGTACAGCTGTATTTATACTGAGATTAAGTTACACACAGGCAGACTCTATTTACTAATTAGGTGACTTCTGAAGGCAATTGGTTCCACTAGATTTTTGTTGGGTATATCAGAGTAAAGGGGGCTGAATACAAATGCACGCCACACTTTTCACTTATGTATTTGTAAATTTAATTTTAAAATAATTTATAATTGTCTTTCTACTTCACAATTATGTGCCACTTTGTTGGTCTATCTCATAAAATCCCAAAAAATACATTTACGTTTTTGGTTGTAACCTGACAAAATGTGGAAAATTTTCAAGGGGTATGAATACTTTTTCAAGGCACTGTATAATGTAAGGGCATTGTAAAAAATTTCCTGGTATAGGCAGGTTTTAAGGTGGTCTCTTGTTGGTATTTGTGCCCGAGTGCTGACACCAAATGTACTCGGTTCTTTGGCCATTTGTTTTACGAGGTGTGGGAAGTTGGGCTCAATGTTCCACATGTGGTGGTCATGTGGTAAGGTTCGGCAATTCTGGATCAGAGCCCATAAATTAATATACCCTGTGTCCATGGTAAATGTTATCAAAGACCCCAAAATGGCTCTAGTTAAAGTGAAACTTCAGTCTCTCGATCAACATTTACTATTTTTAATCCTTTTGCTGCTAGCATTAGTAAATGGGTAGGAAGGTATATCGTATTTCCTTGTTTTAAACTTTTTTTTTATTACATTCCTTTAATTACTTCCTAGTTTACAGGCCTAGGCAAATGATGTCATATACAGCTGTATGCAAAAGTTTAGGAACCCCTGACAATTTCAATGATTGTTATTTATAAATATTTGGGTGTTTGGATCAGCAATTTCATTTTGATCTATCAAATAGGACACAGTAATATTTCAGTAGTGAAATGAGGTTTATTGGATTAACAGAAAATGCGCAATATGCATCAAAACGAAATAAGACAGGTGCATAAATTTGGCCACCCTTGTCATTTTGTTGATTTGAATACCTGTAACTACTTAGAACTGATTAATTGGAACACACAATTTGGTTTGGTGAGCTCATTAAGTCTTGAACTTCATAGACGGGTGCATCCAATCATGAGAAAAGGTATTTAAGGTGGCCAATTGCAAGCTGTTGTTCTCTTTGACTCTCCTCTGAAGAGTGGCAACATGGGGGCCTCAAAACAACTCTCAAATGACCTGATAAAAAAAGATTGTTCTACATTATGGTTTAGGGGAAGGCTACAAAAAGTTATCGCAGAGAAATAAGCTGTCAGTGTCCACTGTGAGGAACATAGTGAGGAAATGGAAGACCACAGGCACAGTTAAGGCCATAAGTGTCAGGCCACATAAAATATTGGAGAGGCGAAGGATGGTGAGAACGGTCAAAAACCGCCCACGGGCCACCTCCAAAAACCTACATCAACTTGCTGCAGATGGTGTCACTGTGCATCCTTCAACAATTCAGCGCACTTTGCACAGGGAGAAGCTGTATGGGAGAGTGATGCGAAAGAAGCCTTTTCTGCACACAAACGCCACAAACGGAGTCGCTTGAGGTATGCAAACGCACATTTGGACAAGCCAGCTTCATTTTGGAATAAGGTGCTGTGGACTGATGAAACAAAGATTGAGTTATTTGGTCAGAACAAGGGGCGTTATGCATGATGGCAAAAGAACACAGCATTACAAGAAAAACACTTGCTACCCACAGTAAAGTTTGGAGGTTCCATCATGCTGTGAGGCTGTGTGATCAGTGCCGGTGATCTGCCGAGATCTGCCCCCCCCTGCGGATTCTGCCAGCCCTGGACTGCGCAGGCGCAGCGCTCTAGCTCCGAAAATTGCCGAACATTAAGAGCTGTAGACTGCGACTGCGCAATCAACAGGGTATAGTGACAGTCGTTGCCGCACGCTCCCGATGCTCGCTCCACTCTGCAAGGGGGGCGGGTGTATTACTATTATAATGAGCGGATGCATGTTTAAATAAATGAATTGATGGACAGAGATAAGGCCGGGCCGATTTGAATGCTTGTCAGAGAATTGTTAAAAAAAAAAAAGACATAAGATTTTTTTTTAACGGTTTTTTGACAAGTATTCAAATCGGCCCGCCCTTATCTCTGTCCATCAATTCATTTATTTAAACATGCATCCGCTCATTATAATAGTAATACACCCGCCCCCCTTGCAGAGTGGAGCGAGCATCGGGAGCGTGCGTCCATTCGGCTATTTTCGGAGGTCTGCCGTGAGCGGCACACGCAAGTGTTGCGCATGCGCAGGACAGAGCGGGCGGAATCCGCTGAGGGGCAATTCTCGGCAGGTCACCGGTACTGGGAATCTGGTTAAAGTTGAGGGTCGCATGGATTCCACTCAATATCAGCAGATTCTTGAGGATAATGTTGAGGAATCCGTCCCAAAGTTGAAGTTACGCCGGGGCTGGATATTTTAACAAGACAATGACCCAAAACACTGCTCAAAATCTACTCGGGCATTTATGCCGAGGAACAAGTACAATGTTCTGGAATGGCCATCCCAGTCCCCAGACCTGAATATCATTGAACATCTGTGGGGTGATTTTGAAGCGGGCTGTTCATGCTCAGCAACAATCAAACCTAACTGAACTGGAGATTTTTTTATAAGGAGGAATGGTCCAAAATACATTCATCCAGAATCCAGACACTCATTACAGGCTATAGGAAGCGTCTAGAGGTTGTTATTTCTGCTAAAGGAGGCTCTACTAAATATTGATGTGATTTTTCTGTTGGGGTGCCCAAATTTATGCACCTGTCTAATTTTGTTTAATGCATATTGCACATTTTCTGTTAATCCAATAAACCTCATTTCACTACTGAAATATTACTTTGTCCTTCAGTTATTTCATATTTCAAAATTAAATTGCTGATCCAAACAAATATTTATAAATGACCGTCTCTCTCCCCCCCCCCCCCCCCCCCACTGAATAGTCTATAATTTCACTCGCAACTTTTTTTTTTCTTCTCAATTTTGTAACATTAATTCAAATTCCCACTGGTGATTCCTATAACTGTTCGTATGTATTCCCTCGGTTTATGTAATTTCAAAGTTAACACTTTATGCATCGTGGTTTTGCACTTTGTTTACTTGTAGATGATTCAAGCAAGGCCACTAGTAGGCCTTATTTTTGTATGTTTGTCTACCTTTCTAACCTTTTGTAAAACACTTTCAGTAAATACTACTGAAACAGAAATGTCAATTTCCATTTGTTGCCTTCCGCAGGGCGAATGTGACATTCGATCCTGGAAAAATAGGAGTACAGGAGTTAAAGAACATTGGACCAGTAGAGAAAATAGCCAAACTCCTATATGCTAAAAATGTTCTACCAGAAGAAATAATATGAGAGAGATTTCTGCACTGTGTATAAAGTGTATGGAGATTTCTATACTCGCCATGTTTGAGTATTGTATTAGTGTATTAGTACTGCTTGGTACTTGAAGAGGATGTACCCTGAAAGCTTGGATGTTAGTGCAAATGACAAAAATATCAGAGTATTTTTTGTTCTATACTCGCCACCAACAGTGTAATGAATTGGCTACTGCAGAGAGGGAAGTGCTCTACAGAATAGATGCACGGTTTCTGTTAATGGCTCGCTAATGCCTCGTACACACAATGAGAATATCGGACGAATGATCAACTTTTTTTTGGCATGCTAGTCTCACGTTGAAAACAAAGTTAACTAGAGTTCCGAAAATTCTCGTAAAAGACAGAATATAGCTTCTCACTATTATGTATTCATTAATTTCTGAGCAGACGCGGTCTTGTTCACTCGATTTTTCTTATGGACGAATACTGTACTGATTAACCAGTTATGGACCGTCCGCTGTCGTTTTACATCGCTACTTTGAAGAGGAATACTATTGTTATGGCAGCAGCGGGCATAATGTCAAGAGCGGGCAGTCCTCTTTCCAATAAAGTGGTCTCTGTGGCGAATTCACAGCAAGATCACTTTTATCGGCGGCAGGAGAGGCCCCCCCATCCTGATCGGATCCTCTCACGTCAGTGGCCTGAAGACGAGTGAGGGGAGAATGGGCCCCCACTCGTCTCCATACCACTGTAGGGCGGAAGAAACGTCAAAACTTCACTTTCGCCCAATGCTCTTAAGGAGACTTTTTTTTTTCTAATGACATTAAAGTGGTGTTCCGGCCGAAATTACACTTTTTAAATAAAAATACCTCCTATAATACACAAGCTTAACCTCTTTAGATCCGGGCCATTGACAAATGACGGCCTCCATGTGGATCAAAAAATCCGGGAGGACGTCAATAGACGTCCTCGGCTATTTCGGCCACTGGGGGGCGCGCGCCCGGCGCATCACTGAGATGCCGATGCGCGTGCCTGGCGGCCGTGATGTCCGCCAGGTACCCGCGATCGGCATGTACACAGAGCAGGGACGTGGATCTCGGTGTGTAAACACAGAGATCCACGTCCTGTCAGGGAGAGGAGACCGATGCTGTGTCCCTTGTACATAGGGACACAGATCGGTCACCTCCCCCAGTCAGTCCTCTCCCCCACACAGTAGTAATCACTCCCAGGGCACACATTTAACCCCTTCCCTGCCAGTGTCATTTTTACAGTAACCAGTGCATTTTTATAGCACTGGTCGCTGTAAAAATGACAATGGTCCCAAAATGGTGTCATAAGTGTCCGATGTGTCCGCCATAATGTCGCAGTCACAATAAAAATCGGAATACGTATCGGACTAAACTAAGGAAAAAAAATATATATTTTTAAAAAAAATGGGATATTTATTATAGCAAAAAATAGTGTTTTTTTTTAAAATCGTCGCTCTTTTTTTGTTTATAGCGCAAAAAATAAAAACCGCAGAGGTGATCAAATGCCACCAAAAGAAAGCTCCATTTGTGGGAAAAAAAGGACGTCAATTTTGTTTGGGAGTCATGTCGCACGACCGCGCAAGTGTCATTCAAATCGTGACCGCGCTGAAAGCTGAAAATTGGCCTGGGCAGGAAGGGGGTTTAAGTGCCCAGTAAGCAAGTAGTTAATGTACTCTAGTAAAGTTAGTCTGTAAACCTGAGGTCCGTTTTGTTAGGTTATTACAGCACTTTGAAAGTTTATAAACTAGAAATAGACCGTGGCCATCTTAAGTGTGGGCATCTGAAGCCAGACTGTATTTCTTCCTGGATTTCATGATTGCATCGCTCCAGCACATCGAATCACATCACTCACAGCACATCGAATCGCATCACCCCCAGCACATCGAATCGCATCACCCCAGCACATCGAATCGCATGGTCCACAGAACATTGCATCACCGCTAGCACTTTTTTGAGAACTGGTGCCCAAAACGGATCCGTGGGTGGATGCCATCTGGCCCAGGTGCTTTATCCACCTTTATTCTGTCTAAATATTTCTGGACCATATCACTTTTGAGCCATTGTGGATCATTTGGGGCTGTGCCAATACCACCCCCTTTATGGACATGAGCTCCCCCATGCTCCTTTGTATTTCTCAGAGCTGAAGAAAGTATTTAATAAATCAGCCTTCTCTTTGTCCCCAGTCACCCACTCTAGATTATTTTATAAAGGGCCTACATGCTCAGACCTGATCTTTTTTACTATTCATGTATTTGAAGAATGTTTTGGGGTTTGTCCTATCTTTTGCAATCTGTCGTTCGTTTTGCATTTTTGCGTCCTTGATTTTCCTTTTTTCCATATTCTGTTGTATTTGTAGCATTTAAACGATGATAGTGTTCCTTCGTTTTTTATATATATATATATATATATATATATATATATATATATATATATATATATTTTTTTAAAGTTCTTTTCCTATTTATAGCCTCTATTAACTTTGGCCGTTTGGCCGTCCCATTTCTGTTCTGTGTGCATTGATGCCAATATTTTCTTCCAGTCTAAGTCCTGGAGAGCAGCCCTCATCCTTGGAAAATTTGCTCTCTTACAGTTAAGTGTTTTTATCTTTCCCGTATGTGTTTGTTGCTTACAGCTAACATTAAATGAAATCATGTTATGGTCACTGCTACCCAGATGTTCTTTTATTTTAATATTGGTAATAAGCTCTGCATGGTTTTGAGATACCCAAGTCCAGCAGAGCGTTATTTCTAGTCAGGGCCTCAATAAACTGGGCCATAAAATTGTTTTGTAAAAGGTTTATAAATTTTGACCCTTTTAACTGTCCCAGCAGTGCCATTACCCCAGTCAATTTCCGGGTAGTTAAAATCCCTCTGTTTTACCCTGTCTTCCCTAAAGAGCATAGCCAGGAATATTAATAGCCCAGTCATGAGAAGAATGAAGCCAAGATTCAGCAATACCAATTAGACCATAGTTCTCTTTGTGCACCAGAGCTTCCAACTCGCCTATTTTGCTTGGCATATACAGAAAGAGTCGCCCTTTGGGACTTTAAATGAGGTGGTCACAGTTTTCCACTGAGTAACAAAAGTAGTAGCATTATAAATGTTTAATAAAATTGATGTACATACATGAATCATATAGCATAATGGCTCAGCCAATGGATTTGCACATAATAAAGAGAATTAAAATTGATACAAACATTATACAATGCAGTATATACAAATGCACGCATCAGAAAACCTGACGCGCGTTTCGCGAGATCATTGCTCGCTCATCAGGGGTGGATGCAGATGGGATGTATCTAAATAGACAAAAAGATGTGTTGCAGTGGTAAATGTAAGAACAATGTCCGAATGGGCCAGAGCAAAACGGCCCAATACTTACCAATGAACGAAACCAGAGTTTCCATCTGTATATGTACCGTATATACTCGAGTATAAGCCGAGGTACCTAATGTTGCCCAAAAAACTGGGAAACCTCACTGACCCGAGTATAAGCCGATGCCCCACTGTTCCCTGTAAAAAGAAATTTTTACATTGTAATTATTACCTGTAAAGAAGTTGCGGCTGCGGCGTCCATCGTTCAAATTCCGCGGCGTCCATCGTTCGAATTCCGCGGTCTCTTCCTGTTCCTTACTTGATAGGCGAGTCTCAGCAGACACTCTCCGCCTATCACGATCATTCTCTCATCCTTAGTTTTCCCAGCAGACACTGTGTTGGGTATTCCGCCAATCAGACGTCTGCTGGAAAACTGAAGATGAGACAACGTTCGTGATAGGCGGAGAGTGTCTGCTGAGACTCGCCTATCAAGGAAGGAACAGGAAGAGACCGCGGAATTTTGAACGATGGACGCCGCGGAATTCGAACGATGGACGCCGCAGCCGCAACTTCTTTACAGGTAATATTTACAATGTAAAATTTATATGACTCGAGTATAAGCCGAGGGGGGGGGGGACTTTCAGCCCCAAAAAAAGGGCTGAAAATCTCGGCTTATACTCGAGTATATACGGTATATAGGGATGGAGGTGCATCACTGGTGACTGCAGACCTTTTTTATGTTTGTTTCGATTTTGCTTGGCAGACTTCTGGCATTTTGCAAACGTACTGTATATACTCAAGTATAAGCCGACCGAATATAAGCCGAGGCACCTAATTTTACCACAAAAAACTGGGAAAACGTTTTGACTCGAGTATAAGCCTAGGGTGTCCATGCCCATGCCTCACTGTGCCCATGACTAGACTGACGTTTAACATGGGAGTCTAGGGAAGGAGTGCCCGGGTTTGAAAAATCGGTGCTCCCCGGCCGTAGGTTCCCCAGACAACAAACTTTGCACACTTGTAGAGTAGAAATGGGGCTAAATGTGTGCCAAGTTTTGGGTCCAGGGGACCTACGACCGGCCGGTACTGGATCATCAAAGAAATTACCGTTTAACATGGGAGTCTATGGAAGGGGTTCCCGGCTTTGAAAAATCGGTGCTCCCCGGCCGTAGGTCCCTCAAACTTTGCACAATTGTAGAGGAAGAGTGGGGCTACATGTGTGCCAAGTTTGGTCGGTACCGGGTCCGCGAGATCAGGTGCAAAAAGGTGACTCGAGTATAAGCCGAGGGGGGCATTTTCAGCACAAAAACTCGGCTTATACTCGAGTATATACGGTATGTTGCATATTTTTTATTTTAGTACAAGTAGTGGTTGTTTGTAACATAGAAACCTTCATATCATCTGCCATAACCCTCGCCCTCCCCCATCTTTCCCCATTCCACCCACCCATAGGGGCTGACCCATTATAATCTAATTCACCCCCCCACAATCCTAGTTTAAATACTCCATCAGCCTTCCCATGAACCTCTTATTTAGCATATAGGTTGCACTTGCACCCCAGTGAAATTGCTCTAAAAACCCAAATCCCTTCTTCCTACACCAGGTCTTAAGCCATGCATTCAGCTCTCTAATCTCATCCTGCCTTTCCTGTGTTGCACAGGCAATGTTTTCAGAGAATATCACTTTGGAGGCCCTTCCCTTCAACTTGCAGCCTGAAAACAGCATGACAGATCTCAATATACTATATCCACTTACAGTGGATACAAAAAGTCTACACACCCCTGTTAAAATGTCAGGTTTTTGTGATGTAAAAAAAATGAGACAAAACATAAATAATTTCAGAACTTTTCCCACCTTTTTAATGTGACCTATAAACTGTACAACTCAGTTGAAAAACAAACTGAAATATTTTGGGGTTGGGAAGCAAAAAAAATTTTTTTAAAAATAACGTGGTTGTGTAAGTGTGCACAACCTCTTTATAACTGGGGATGTAGCTATGTTCAGAATTAAGCAATCACATTCAAACTCATGTTAAATAGGAGTCAGTACACACTGCCATCATTTTAAAGTGCCTCTGATTAACCCCAAATAAAGTAAAGCTGTTCTAGTAGGTCTTTTCTGACATTTTCTTAGTCGCATCCTACAGCAAAAGCCATGGTCGCAGAGAGCTTCCAAAGCATCAGAGGGATCTCATTGTTAAAAGGTATCAGTCAGGAGAAGGGTACAAAAGTATTTCTAAGGTATTAGATATACCATGGAACACAGTGAAGACAGTCATCATCAAGTGAAGAAAATATGGCACAACAGTGACATTACCAAGAACTGGACATCCCTCCAAAATTGATGAAAAGACGAGAAGAGTACTAGTCGGGGAGGCTGCCTAGAGGCCTACAGCAACATTAAAGGAGCTGCAGGAATATCTGGCAAGTACTGGCTGTGTGTGGTACATGTGACAACAATCTCCCGTATTCTTCATATGTCTGGGCTATGGGGTAGAGTGGTAAGACAGAAGACTTTTCTCACGAAGAAAAGCATCCAAGCCCAGCTAAATTTTGCAAAAACACATCTGAAGTCTCCAAAAAGCATGTGCGAAAAGATGTTATGTGAAACCAAGCCTGAACTTTTTGGCCATAGTTCCAAAAGATAGGTTTGGCACAAAAACACATCACCAAAAGAAAAGCATACCCATTGTGAAGCATGGTGGTGGCAGCATCATGCTTTGGGGCTGTTTTTCTTTAGCTAAAACAGGGGCCTTAGTCGAGGTATAGGGATATATAAACCGTTCCAAATACCAGTCAATATTGGCACAAAACCTTCAGGCTTCTGCTAGAAAGCTAAACGTAAAGAGGAACTTAATCTTTCAGAGTGACAATGACCCAAAGCATACATCCAAATCAACAAAGGAATGTCTTCACCAGAAGAAGATTAAAGTTTTTGGAATGGCCCGGGCAGAGCCCAGACCTGAACCCGATTGAAAATCTGTGGGGTGATCTGAAGAGGGCTGTGCACAGGAGATGCCCCGCAATCTGACAGATTTGGATTTTTTTTTGCAAAAAAGAGTGGGCAAATATTGCCAGGTCAAGATGTGCCATGCTGATAGACTTGTACTCAAAAAGACTGAGTGCTGTAATAAAATCAAAAGGGGCTTTTTATTTTTACTTCCCCCCCCCCCACCTAAAAGATTTCAGTTTGTTCAACTGAGTTGTACAGTTTATAGCTCACATTAAGGGCTCTTTCACACGGGATGGATCCGTGAAGATCCGCCCTGTGAAGCTCCGCTTGCTCAGCGGGGATCGCTCCGTTGATCCCCGCTGAGCCGGCGGATGACTGGGCGGTCCCCGCACACTGTGCAGGGACCGCCCTGTCAGAGCGCCGCTCTCCCCTATTGGGGGATCGGATGAAGACAGACCGTCTGTCCGTGTTCATCCGATCCGCCGACGGATGGAAAAATAGGGTTTTCCTCCGTCACACTTTGGTGGAGCTGGTCGGATGTCAGCAGATATGTCACTGCTGACATCCGTGGCTCCATAGGGCTACATGGAGCATCCGTTCAGGTCCGCCTAAAAAACTGACAGGCGGACCTGAACAGACCGTCCGTGTGAAAGGGGCCTTAAGGTGGAAAAAGTTCTAAATCGATTTCTTTGTCTCTTTTTTTTTTTTTTACATAACAGAAACCTGACATATTTTAACAGAGGTGTGTAGACTTTTTATATCCTCCTGTATAAACGTTCACTTTATTTGTTAAATGACTGTGAAATTCAAGACGTAGCTGGGTGTAGTAAGATGTTCGCTGGCGCCTTATGACTGCAGGTGTTCTGTCAGATTTGCAAAGCTGCGCATTAAGTATTCAGCTGATGTAACATCACTTCTATCAGAATAGGCGATCCGTCAGATTAGGTAACGGAACACCTGCATGCCTGAGCTAAGGACGGATGGATTCAAGGAAGTAAAATCTACAGTACATGAATCATCTGCCCTTAAGATGGTAACATTCAGAAATGTTAGGGGATGTTTTTCAAAGTGATTTCCCAGCAAAATAAATAATATAGACTTGAAGGGAAGGATGTGTTTGCTTTGAATATTAAAAATTAAATAAACAACATTTTTGGTTTGTGGTGCTTGGATGCAGTGCAATTCTGCTTTTAAAGTGTACTTTTTACATTTTTGGTAGACACCCCAACCCCACTGTTCCTCCACTGGGAAGATTCACCCAATCTATTCTTTTTAATGTGGTAGCAAACTCCCATGTATGATTTTTAGGCAATATTTACTTATGAAGCCGCTGTGCCGTTCGTTCAGAACCGCCATGCCGTGAACAGCGGCTCCCGCTCATGTGTGGGAGTGACGTCACGGCGGCTCGTCCAATCAAAGGATCAGAGGCCGCCAACCCTGGAAAGAAGACCGGGAAAAAGATGGAAGCCCTGTCAGCGGTGACGGCACGCTGCTGAAAGGGCTTCGCTTTAAGGTAATCACATAATATGCTAGTATAAGAGAGAGGGGGAAAAAAAAAAAACGGTGGTTTACTACTGCTTTAAGGCCAATTGTCTCCAAAGTGATGGGAGACCCAAATATTTTGAGTTGTCACAGGAACAAGTTCTAAGGGAAAATCTTTCAATAGGTAAACCTGTTTTGGTGACAACTGTGTAAGATGGAATGGTCCCCTTACTGTGAAGAGAATTCCTCCTTTATTTTCTGCTGTGTTTTGGACAGGAAACAAAGAGAAATCTTTCTGACCCAACAGTCACAGGAAAAATTCCACCCAGAGGCAGATTTTCCCTGTACACTTTGTTGTCCACACGTCCTTTCCCCCTCCATCATCAGTAGAAACTGTTTTTATTTAGGTTTATTTTTTGATTATCCCCAAAAATAATAGTAATAAACCAGGTGTGGACAAGTTAAACATGTTTAACACTTTCTTGCCCAGCCCAGCTTTAACTGGGTTATTGCTCGGGGGGGCGGCAGGAAGGTCTGCCTAATCACATGACCACTGTGATTGGCCGTCACATAATTGGGAGCTGGTCTCTCTGGGTCTCAGTCATTGCTAGAGACCAGGAGCACACTCTTGGCACAAAAACCTCCGCCCATGGATGCATATGTTTGACAGGTGGGCACCCTGTTTGCTTCCACACATACGTTACATGAGTGGCAAGAGGTTAGGAGATGATCTAAACAAAGCTTTGCACACCAAACATTGGTAGCTATTTACCCTCTGGTGCAGCTCTGCATAGAATCTGATCAGCTTCCAGGTTTTACTAGCAACGCTTAATTGAACAAGCTGGTTACCATGCACAGCTGCACCAGATTCTGAGTGCTGCAGTTTTAGTAAATCAACCCCACTGGGTGTTTTACAAGTTTAGTAGTCTGTAGCCTGTTGGCTATTGTTGTTACTCACCAGCAGAGTTGGTAAGTTGTCTAGGAAGGTCATATTGGTCAAAAATGCACATGGCCAGGCAGTAAGGGCTCATGCACACAGGGCTTAAAAAACACTGCATTGCAACACAGCGGCTGGAGTGCGGTGTGGCCAGTCCAGTCCAGTGCAGTGTCGATAGACTGTGTGCTATGATTTAATCATCCTGCTATGGTATGGGCTCTATAAGGCTGCATGAAATAACCTCATCCCACTAGGCTATAGGTTCAGAGGTGCTGCATGCATTGAACTTGTTTTCCATGTCAATTTTGTGTTCTGGAAATTCCCATCCTACTAGCCAAGTGGTTTTGTACCAGGCATGGGCACTGTGAGATTTCATGCTATGATCTCCTTTTTCAGCTCGGCTTTGTAAGAATGTGTGTGTGTGTGTGTGTGTGTGTGTGTGTGTGTGTGTGTGTGTGGCAGGGTCTCCTTTAAGGCCCCGGGACTACGTTACCCAGAACCCCGTTCGGCACCCAGAGTGTAATTGGCCACCGCAGAGACTCATGGGAGGGGCTATTTAAGAAGGAGGCGAGGCAGAGCTCGGCCTCTTTGGACACCGCGCTGCAGGCAACAGTTCTTCCTGTGTGGATCTGCTGGAGTCCAAGACCTGAAGCCTGGGGCCTTGCGCAACTTCTGAAGAGCCTTCCACCCCACTGCGGAGCCCGGGTGCCATCTGACTTGTCGAGTGAGGACATCAGTTGGATCGGGGACCCGATCGTGGTGGACGCTGTGTGCGGAGACACAGCAGGTGGAAGTCCCGGACTGGGATCGCGTCCGGAGTGGTGAGCGAGCACTTGCTCAATCCAATAGACTGTACCGTGTTTAGGCCTATAGACTGCCTTGGCCCACCGATCGTTTGTTTGCTGTTCCACTGGAGACCAGTAGCAGGACAGGGTTAAAGGGGTCTCCGGTGTAGTGTTCCTTGTGACTGCCTGCTTTGTGGATTACAAAATACTGTTCATCAAGTGCACCACCGAAAGTTTGCATGCGAAGAAACCCCTTTAGAAAAGACTGAGATTTATTCGGTGTCAGGCCTGACCAGGGAGGGGAGATAGACTATTGTTTAATGCGCCACAGGGCGCGTACACCATAATAGCTGCGCGTGGTGGATTACTGCGCTGCGCCATTATTGTGTGCTATACCAAATGCTGCAGGGCTCTGTAAGCAAGTTGTATGTGTTATGTTCTGTTTATGCCTTCTAATACAAAAGTAAAACCGTTATATTTGATCTCTCGCATCAGTGTGTTGTCTCAGACCAAAGAGGTTACCCTTCCAATACTGTTTGCTTGTGATACAAGTAGAATCCCTAGACTAACTGTGCCATAGGAGACTAGACAAGATTGCCGGGGGGTTGGTGGAGCTGTACTCAGGGCCCGAAATCAAACCAGCGGCTCTCTTAACTGGGGGTAGCGCTACATGTGTTTTTCATTGTCTCCCTACCTTGTGTGCTTTGCATAATGCAAGCTATGGCCTGGGCTGTGGGCTGTTAACTTAGCCTTACCACTGTGGGTCCTGTAAAATGGAATACAGTGCTCTCCTTTTTCTCCTAAGGTATAGGCTTTGTAAGTTTGCTGGTAAGAAGGCTGCAGATTTTGCTGTATAGTTTGTAAGAAAACGATATGAACATATACAACTATAGGATAGAAAACCACTTGGCAGAGTTGTACTTATTTGAACCTCCTGATGACAGCCAGTACTAACATCCTCTGCCACCCACATGGATTGTGCAGCAATAAACTGAAATGAATCAAGTTCCTCTGTGCAGAAGAAATCTTTGGTTAACCATAACTGGGACCAACAGAATATCTACAAGTTTTTCAGAGCTTTAAAGGATAAGTTCACCTTTTAACAAAAAATAAATGCCCATTTTTTTTTGCCGGTAAAATCGCTGGTGCCATGCATGTCTCCTGCAGAACTGTCAGTGTATCTGTGTGCCCATACAGGAAAGCAGATACAATATGACAGACGGAGGGAATGAACTACCACAGCGCCGTGGTAGTTCATTGAAAGCTACAATCCGACAGCCTCAAAGGCTGCCAGACCTTGTAGCTTTCCATTCACAAAACATTTTGAATGAGTGACTCGGCCGGGGGGGCTGTCAAAGCAGGGGGTGCAGGAGCTGCTCCGTTCGTAACATGTTGCACCCTGAATATTGGTGTAACGTGTCACGAAAGGTGAACTTCTCCTTTTTTAATTCTGTTATCATGCACAAGCAAAGGTTAGTATCTGGCTATGTGGAATAATGGAGGCAGGGATTCTTAGTTCCGTTTTGACATATCTCTATCCATACAAGCAAGTGCTACTTGCAACAAGCGCTATTGACTCCTTTTTAATTAAATGAGTCAACATGATCTGGTAAGCGGCGAATCTCTCTTGAGCACTATTGGGTGATATATCTAAGTTGGTGAAGGCTGTCACTACAAGTTCACTCATGTTTGGATCAAGCTTTACCAAAGTTTCATTTCATCACTGAATATTATGAACGTTTGGAACATCACTGTTCACCATATATTTGGACATTTGATAAGGACACTTATGCTTATTGTTATTATTATGATTTGACACCAATCAGGAGGTGTCAATTTACATAAGTGCACTCTATTCCAACTGAGCTCCGGTTAGGGGAGCTGCAGCAAGCAGAATTTTGATTGCACATGTGGGTTGGTGATACGTTTTGGTTTTATTTATGTCGTTTTATTGTTTTAAAGGGGAGTTCCACCCTTTTTTTATGTTTATTAAAAGTCAGCAGCTACAAAAAGTGTAGCTGCTGGCTTTTAATAAACATACACTTACCTGTTCCACTGTCCAGCGCCGCGCCGCCTGGAGCTCCGCTCCTCTCCCCCCCCCTTCTCCGCCGGCGCTTCCATTCATTGTGTGGGCACCCGGCCGTGACAGCTTTCGGCTTCACGGCCGGGCACTCGCTGCGCATGCGCGAACGACGCAGCGCTCTCTGAATGGACAGGCGATCGCCTGGGACCTGTCATGTCCCAGGTGATCGCCTACAGGGAGGGGCCGCCACAAGGCGATATGACGTATCGCCTAGGCGAGCCCAGGGCGGAAGGAGGAAGTGGGACAGGAAGTCCCACTCCTACTGAAGCCCCCACTCCCCCCCCCCCCCCCCAAAAATAATTACATGCCTAATGTGGCATGTAAGGGGGCGAGGAGTGTATAAAGCGCAAGTTCAAAATTTGGGTGGAACTCCGCTTTAAAACTTCACAGGTGTTTTCTTATATAGCACTGTGGTCAGTGCCCCCACTATACATGCACGGTGCGCACGTATAATCTTTTACACATGTTTGTTTCAATATTTTTGGAATTTTGGGGTTAGCTGTTAATTTTAGTTAATATTATATATCAGCGCAAGATCGTTTACCTACCATATGTGGAATAATGGTCTATTTTGTCAGCTTGGTGAATGTGATCAGGTTAAAGAAGAATTATCACTTTTTTTTTTTTGCGTTCTGTCTCCCACAGGACAAAATACATGTAGTACTTTGTCCGATCTTCCTAGGTACTCTGTAACACTATATGTGATGTCGGACATGGTGTTCTCCTTATCAAAGCTGCTGTCTTTTTGCTAGCTGCAGTGTCAGGTCACCGTGTGCCAAGAGGGGGTGCCCCTGTCCAACAGCTTGTCCTTGCAGCTAAAGTTACAGGAAGATGAGACAAAGCACTACATCTACTTTGTCCCATGGGGAACAGAATAATGTAAACAAAAAAAAGTTATATTTTTTTTTAGGACAGGGACTGGCCTTTATTTTTAAAGGCCACTTTCACACGAGGGGACCAATCGGATGTACCTGTACGTTTCTCAGGTGGACCCGATTTGGACCCTCCATTTTCCTCTATGGAGCGGCGAGTGTGAACAGACATGTTTGTTTTAAATCAGCCAACATCTGATCCGAACTGCTAAAAACAGATGGAGCATCTGACCGCTCATAGAGAGCGGGCTGTGTCCACTTTTCAAAGGCGGAGCAGACATGGACCAGCCATCCACCCGCTTAGCGGGGATCAGTGATAGATTCCCTGCTAAGCAGGTGGACTCCTGTTGAGTTTGCCCCATATGGAAGGGTCCCAAGGTTAATCTTTGTTTTGCTTAGATGGGAGGAGCTTTGGCTGAATTTTATTGGAGCACATGCAGGTCAAAAGTTTTTAAGGAAGGTTTCTTGTGTACCTGGGCATTCATCCTTATTGACTTTAATGACTATGCGTTTCTCCCTATAGTTGAACTATAGGCAAACTCCTTGAATTTTGGATAGAGTAAGGGAGGGTTCTCAGTTTGGGGAAGGTTTCTTTGCTACTTTGGTGCGATGCAGTACGATTTTGAGGCCCATAGATTTGTATAGAAACTTCTATTCCTTTTGCCAAGGTGGTGGTGGTAGTAGTAGCGTGTCCACAACAGCATAGCAGTAAAACTTCATTTAAATCGCACACCCCTTACACTGATAAACATTCACACTGCATGATCGCAGCTGAAATTGCATTTAAAACTGAACACAATAGTGTGAACCAGGCCTTCATTATACTTTAACCACTTAGACTCCTTTCACACTGTGCCGCCCCGAGCGTCGCTGGTAAAACGCTGCTATTTCTAGCTGCGCTTTTGCGTCAGATTTGCGGCGCATTTCGGCCGCTAGCGGGGCGCTTTTAACCCCCGCTAGTGGCCGAGAAAGGGTTAAAATCGCCGGCAATGCGCCGCTAGAGCGGCGTATTGCCGGCGGTTCGGCAGCGCTGCCCATTGATTTCAATGGGCATGAGTGGTGATTTCACCGCTCCCTAATGCGCTCCAAAGAAGTTTGCTGGCAGGACTTTTTCTGACGCCCTGCCAGCGCACCGCTCCAGTGTGAAATCCCTTGGGCTTTCACACTGGAGTGAATAATAGGATTTTTATAACAGCTTACCTGTAAAATCCTTTTCTTGGAGTACATCACGGGACACAGAGCGACATAGTCATTACTAATGGGTTATATAGATACCTTCAGGTGCTGGCACTGGCAACTTCCAAAACCGGAAGTACCCTCCCCTATATAAGCCCCTCCCATCCGGGAGCACCTCAGTTTTGTAGCAAAGCAATAAATGTCCCCAAAGAGGGGCGGGAGCTCTGTGTCCCGTGATGTACTCCAAGAAAAGGATTTTACAGGTAAGCTGTTATAAAAATCCTATTTTCTTTCTCGTACATCACGGGACACAGAGCGACATAGTCATTACTAATGGGATGTCCTAAAGCAATGCCCAACGGGGGGGGGGGGGATACACCATATATAAGCTGAGCGCTATCAGACATGAGGATCTTTTGCGGCCTGCAACACACTGCGCCCAAAGGCGACATCCTCCTGACTTCTAACGTCCACCTGGTAGAACCTAGTAAACGTGTGTACTGAAGACCATGTTGCGGCCTTACAGATTTGAGCCAGGGAGGCCTGGTGATGCACTGCCCATGAAGTTCCAACTGCTCTCGTGGAGTGCGCCCTAACTTTGAACGGAGGCGGTCTCCTTCTCAAGCCATAGGCTTGCATTATGACCTGTCGAATCCACTTGGCTAAAGTAGATTTTGACGCTGCCTGACCCCTTCTGGGGCCTTCCGGCAGAATAAACAAAGTATCCGTTCTGCGAATCTGAGCAGTGGCTTTTAGATAAGCTTTAACTGCTCTTACTACATCCAAAGAATGCAATAACTTTTCCTCTACCGAAGTAGGTTTGGGGAAAAAAGAAGGAAGAACCACATCTTGGTTCAAATGAAACCTCGATACCACCTTAGGAAGAAAGGCTGGATGAGGACGTAACACTACTCTGTCCTTATGGATAACCAGATATGGCTCCCTACAGGACATAGCTGCTAATTCCGACACTCTTTTAGCCGAACAAATGGCTACTAGAAAAATCAATTTCCTGGTGAGAAGAACCAGGGAAATATGCTGTAATGGTTCAAATGGTTGTTTCTGTAGAACCGACAGAACCAAGTTTAGATCCCATGGACATATGGGAATATTAACCGGAGGACTAATACGCATCACTCCTTGTATAAAGGCTTTGACTAGTGAATGCGAAGCCAAGGGCCTTTGAAAAAATATTGACAAGGCCGAAATCTGACCCTTGATAGTACTCAAGGCAAGCTTCCTATCTACAGCCCATTGTAGGAAGTCCAGAATCCTACCTATTACGTATTTACGTGGATGCCATTTCTTGGCCTCACACCAGGCGATGTACGCCTTCCAGATTCTATAGTAGATCTGCCTGGATACCGGCTTCCTGGCATTGATCATGGTAGATACCACAGCATTAGAGAGCCCTCTCTTTTTTAGAATGTGGGCTTCAATAGCCAGGCCGTCAAACCTAGGGCTGGTAAGGAAGGGTGGTATATCGGTCCCTGCGAAAGCAGGTCCGGACGATGTGGGAGGGTCCAAGGACTCCCCACAGACATCTTTACAATCTCCACGTACCATGCTCTTCGGGGCCACGCTGGAGCCACCAGAATCACTGGTTTCTTTTCTACCCTGATTCTGCGGAGTAATCGAGGTAACAATTGTGGCGGTGGGAATGCATATATCAGCTTGAACTGATCCCAAGGGAACACTAGGGCATCCGAGCCGCAAGCTAGGGGATCCCTTGTCCAAGAGACAAACCTGTCCACTTTTGCGTTGAATCTGGATGCTAGCAGATCTACATCCGGTGTTCCCCACCGCTGACATATTGTCCGGAAAACCTCGGGATGAAGGGACCATTCCCCTGGGCATAATTGTTGGCAACTTAGAAAGTCTGCCTTCCAATTCTCCACTCCTGGAATGAATACCGCAGATATGGCTGGGACATATCTTTCTGCCCATCTCAGGATGTAATTTACTTCCCTCTGGGCTGCACGACTCCTGGTGCCCCCCTGATGATTGATATATGCCACTGCTGTGGGATTGTCTGATTGAATTCTGACAGGGGACCCTTGGAGTTTGGATGTCCATGCTACTAGGGCATACCGGGCTGCTCGTATCTCTAAGAGATTGATGGGCAGGGCCTTTTCCGCATCCGACCATCTGCCCTGGAGAGACCATTGCTCCAGTACTGCTCCCCAGCCTATAAGGCTGGCATCTGTAGTGACCACCTTCCAAGAAATCGGACTGAAGGATTTCCCTCTTTCCAGATTCTGGGGAACCAACCACCAGCGGAGGCTCTTGCGAACGGAAGGGGACAAGGACATTGGTAAGTCCAGAGCCTGAACTTTTTTGTTCCAGGCTGACAGTATGGCCCTTTGCAAATTCCTTGAATGGAATTGACCGTAGGGTACTGCTTCGAATGATGCCACCATTTTTCCCAGCAGCCTCATGCACAGGCGTATGGATGGCGGTCTTTTTGAACCCACTAAGTGGATCAGATCCCTCAAAGACGACCCCTTTTCTTGAGGCAAGAAAATTTTTCTCTGGTCTGAATTCAGCCTTAGCCCCAAGTATTCCAGACTTTTGACTGGTTTTAGGGCTGACTTGTCTCGGTTGATAATCCAACCGTGATATTCCAGATACTTGATTGTCTCGTGAACAACCACTTCTAGTTTTTCCACTGAGTGGTCTATCAGCAACAAGTCGTCTAGATATGCCATTATCGTTACACCTCGTGTTCTTAGATTGGCCAATAATGGGGCCAGAATTTTTGTGAACACTCGTGGTGCTGTGGCCAGACCGAAGGGTAAGGCTCTGAACTGAAAATGGCGCCCTTCTACCGCAAAGCGTAGAAATTTTTGGTGGGCTGGAAAGATGGGAATGTGCAAATAAGCATCTTTGATGTCGATCGAGGCTAACCATTCCTCCCCTTGTAGGGCAGTGGCCACCGACCGGATCGACTCCATCCGGAAAGTCCTGATATGTAGGAATTTGTTTAGCCCTTTTAGATTTAATATGGGCCTCACGTCCCCGTTTGGCTTCGGGACTGTAAAGAGGTTTGAGTAAAACCCGAACCCCCATTCTTCCAGGGGAACCTCTATAATTACTGCTTGGAGCAATAATTGTTCTAGTGCCAACAGGAGGGATCCTCTCTTCTGGGGATCCCTTGGCACGTTTCACCTTATAAAGTGGGAAGGAGGGGAGTCTTTTAACTCCAATTTGTATCCCAGATTTACTGCGGAGAGCACCCATCTGTCTCTGATCGTGTCCCGCCAGGTCTCTGCGAACAACTGAAGTCTTCCCCCCACCCGATTGAGTGGGGGCAACCCTTCATGCATTTGACTTTGGGGGAGGTTTTGTACCTCTCCTGCTCCAGGGCTTCTTGTTACCCTGCAATTGTCCCTGATTTTTACCTCCGGGATTTGACCGAGGAGGCCGTCGGAACTGTTTCACAGCCGATGTCCTAGGGACTGGAGAAGCAGGCCTCTTAAAAGAGGGACCTCTAACTCTGTTTTTAACCGGCAAAAGTGTACTTTTACCGCTGGAAATTCTCTGGATATATTTGTCCAGGTCTTTCCCGAATAAGCGTTCACCATGAAATGGGAAGCTGACCAGCAATTTTTTACAGGGAGCTTCAGCAGACCAGTTTTTGAGCCATAAAAGCCTGCGCATATGTACTACAGACAGCGTAAGGCGGGAGGCCTGATGGATTGAATCCTTTATAGCGTCCACCGCAAAGCATAAGGCTCTAGGTAGATCAGCTAGGGCAAGAGCCTGCTGATCTGGCAAGTCCCTTAAGACCTGTTTCAACTGATCCTTCACTGCTTGGCAGACCCCAATAGCTGCCACTGCTGGTTGTGTCACCAATCCTGCTGTAGAAAAAGCAGATTTTAATAAGGACTCTAATTTTTTATCTATTGGGTCCTTGAACATTTGGACATTATCCACTGGACATGTCAGTGATTTATTCACACAAGAGATGGCTGCGTCCACTGTAGGGACCCTCCATTTTTTGATGAACTTATCCTCCATGGGATAGACCACTTGAAATCTCTTGGGAGGAGTAAATATTTTATCAGGATGCTCCCAATCCTGGTAAATGAGCCCTTCCAGTAAAGGATGGATCGGAAAGGAACAAACAGTCTGGGGAGCTTTTAGCGACCCCAACGAGGAGACAGAAGTGGATGATGGCTCCGCAAGGGGCATTTTAAATGCTGATCGGACCATATTAGTCAGGGACTGAACCCATAACCTTTCAGCATGTGATGCTGAGAATGGCTCTTCCACTGTTGATTCCTCTACAACAGAATCGACCTCATCCTGATCCCCTTCAGGCAGGTCGATCCCTGTATGGGACTGTTGCTCTGCTAACAGGCACTCTGAGGGAGGAGACGGAGATCGAGCGCTTTTTTCCTGTGACAGGGAAGCAGCGATCAATGCTGACAATCTCTCTTCCAGCCCTCCCAGAGCTGAGGAAAAAACCTCCTCCGTTACATACACAGGAGCAGGTGAACTGAGGACAGCCACAGTACCAGGTACTCCTGAGGGTGCTCTATGGTCACTAACCTCTGATTCTTCAGGGGAGACTGGTGCAGCCGAAGCATGCCCAAGATCCTCAGAGCCCGATGGAGACCCCCTATGCTTCCTGGAATTTTTAGTCCCGGAGTTTTTTGACGGCATTATTCCTAAGCCCAAAGCTGAGGTATTCCAGCCGAAAAACACCACTTACTGACAATAGTCTAGCACAAATGCTGCTATAAAACCAGTTGGTGTCTACTAATGTGCCTTTCTATGGGGATGCCTGCATCAACCGCTTGCTGTATGCCTTTTTTAAATGTTGCCAGCTCTGTCTCTGCACTCCATAGCCAGCTCACAACACATAATTGTGGTTTTTAACATGCTGGGACGCCCGCACATGCGCAGAAGCGCTGCGGCGCGCACAGAGCGTCATCCCCCAAGCTCCGCCCCCTTTCCCGGCTCACCTCTATATATAGAGGCACGTGCACGCGCGCGGCCACGTGCGCCTTCGGCGCTAATTTTGGAAAGGAAACCAGGGACAAGAGCCAGGGCCCCTTTTGCCGCAGGCCGGGGGATGGACGAGCATTGCAACATGGCAGAGGAAGCAGTTTCCCACAAGAGAACTCACCATCTGCCTGGACTTGCTCTGATAAAAAGAAACTAGTCCACATGACAAGAAACGTTCCACAGCGGCCTCTAGTGGATTAACACAGGTACCGCAGTCTAATATATTAAATATATATATATATATATATATATATATATATATATATATATATATATATATATAATCTTTTTTTTTTTTTTTTTTCTTGACCACTATTAAAATTATTACATTTTTTAGTAGTTACAGGCATGCACAGATATTAGCGGGAATACCGTTAGGTAACCGACAGAGACAAATTAGGCTTGGGGGTCCCCCAATAGAACCAAGTTCCTGGGGGCCCCCACTTACCTGTTCCCCGCCGCAGGACTTTGTTTGGTCCACAGAAGCCCAAACTTCACCTATCACGGCAGGCATTGTAATTAAACCTTCAGGGACCGGGTTCCCAAGGATTCCACTCCCCTGGACCTGTATAGCACCCTGCACAGAAAACATCTTGGTCATGGGTATGACCAGAGCTCTGGATCCCAGGGTCCAGCTCTCCTAAGAGAAGCATTACAGGCAAAACCTTGCTCTTCTCTGCAAGGCCCGGGTACCGACCGTTTAGCTATGAAGCTTTTTTGGTCGGATCCGGAATAGCTTACTGAGGCCCAAAAGAACCTGTACGCAAGCTCAGTGAAAAACACATGTTTCTTCTTGGCCAACACCTTAGACACTGGCAAAAAACTGAGGTGCTCCCGGATGGGAGGGGCTTATATAGGGGAGGGTACTTCCGGTTTTGGAAGTTGCCAGTGCCAGCACCTGAAGGTATCTATATAACCCATTAGTAATGACTATGTCGCTCTGTGTCCCGTGATGTACGAGAAAGAAAGAGAAGCTGTTTGAGGGCAGATTGCAGGCACTATTTTTAACGCTATAGCGCCTGCAAAACACCCTCAGTGTGAAAGGGGTCTAAAGCCCCGGATCATTTCACTGGACAAAGACCCCACAAATAGAGCTTTCTTTTGGTGGCATTTGATCACCTCTGTGGTTTTTATTTTTTGCGCTATAAACAAAAATAGAGTGACAGTTTTGAAAAAAATGCAATATTTTTTTTACTATTTGCTATAATAAATATCCCCCAAAAAATCTATAAAAAAAATAAAAAAAATGTTTCCACAGTTTAGGCCGATACGTATTCGTCTACATATTTTTGGTAAAAAAATAAAAAATAAAATCGCAATAAGCATATATTGATTGGTTTGCGCAAAAGTTATAGCGTCTATAAAATAGGTGATCATTTTATGGCATTTTTATTTATTTATTTTTTTACTAGTAATGGTGGCGATCTGCGTTTTTTTTTTTTTTTTTAATCGTGACTGCAACTTTATGGCGGACACATCGGACACTTTTGACACATTTTTGGGACCATTGTCATTTTTACAGCGATCAGTGCTATAAATATGCCCCGATTACTGTGAAAATGACAGTAAGGGGGTTAACCACTAGGTGGCGCTGAAGGGGTTAAGTGTGTCCTAGGAAGTGATTCTTACTGTTAGGGGGCATGGCTACGAGTGACACGTCACTGATCGCTGCTCCCGATGAGAGGGAGCATACGATCAGTGACAGTGTCACTAGGTAGAACAGGGAGATGCTTGTTTACACTTGCCTCTCCCCGTTCTGCAGCTCGGTGACCCGATCGTAGGGCACCAGTGGACATCGAGTCCGCGGGTTGCGTGGGCACGGAGCTCGCGGCAGGAGCCCAGTCGTGCCATTCTGCCGATGTACATGTACAGGAGCCGGTCCTTAACCGGTTAAAGCAGTATTAAACCCAAAACCAATAATGTAATATTTTGCAGCTTACCAAGTATTCAATGTGGGGGCTGGCCAGTAACACCCCTGCTGTATTGTAGTGCCTCCACTCTGGATGAAAGAGCCTAGAGGGCACCTTTTTGGAGAGCAGCATTATAAGTCAGGGGGAGGGTTCGATGTTTAAATACACTAGCAAGCTGAAGCCAAACTCCAACTAATACTTTTTTTTCAACAACAAAAGGTTTTATTGAGTTAAACACAGTGTATACATCTGGAGTACAGTCACAGTTTTAAGCATTACATATAACAGTATGTCATTGACACAGGACCCATAGTACATGTAAGAGTACATTATATTGAGCAATTGACCCAACAATATAGGTACATGGTGCACAAATTTCGATAGTAAGGCTTCACACAGACAGGTGGGCAGATTTTAATTTCCATAGAGGGGGCTGAACAAATGATCAGATAAAGGTGTCAGAGTTCTGTAACCAGCGGTCCCAGACTTGCTCATATTTGGACGGGCACCCCCTGTTTATATATACTCATTTTTTGTACGGCATAGTGGCATTTACCTCTGCCTTCCACTCTGTCAAGGTGGGGGGTATCGGCCTCATCCACTTTCTGGCAATAATTTTTCTGACCGAAAACAGGGTCTCCTGGAGGAACATCTTGGTATATTTATCTAAACTCACTGTAAATATCCCCAGGAGACACTGCTTTGGGTCTAGTGTGAGGGGTGAGCCCATATCATCGTGCAGAAAAGCTACTACCTGTTTCCATAGAGCCTGTATTTTAACACACGTCCACAACATGTGGAAGAATGTGCCCGTCTCGGAGCCACAGAGTGGGCAAAGGGTAGACTGCTCCCTCCTATACCTGGCCACTCGGAGTGGGGTAAGATATGCTCTGTGTATAATAACAATTTGGGACAGTCTGTCTGACAGTTTGGGTGATACCTCTCTACAGGTCTCTAGAGCTTCCTCCCATTCCTCATTCTCCATTGGGCCCACCTCCCTCTCCCATCTGGGTTTCAGGTCAAATGCCAGTTTGCTGGACACAGGGGTGGAGAGCATATTGTAAAAGCACGATATTAGGCCCTTCGGATCCGTACTCTTAGCAATAGCTATGATCGGATTTGACGTGGGCTGGGGAGGAGGTTGGGGGAACTGGGCCTGAGTCGCGTGCCGAATCTGGAGGTAACGAAAGAACATATGGTTATGGAGCATATATTGTTCCTTCAGCATATCAAACGATTTGAGATTACCGTTGGACAAAATGTGATGCAGGTAATATATGCCTCGTGAACTCCATACCCCCGGATCTTGTATGCGTCCATATTCTGGTAGAGATGTATTGTGCCATAGAGGCGCATAATCATTGTGAGGTGACACCTGGAATTTCTCGGATGCGAGGGACCACACACGCCTATAGTGATACAGGAGGGATTTAGTATTCCCTTCTGGATCTGCACAACATGTCCCCATGACAATGGGGTATAGAGGGTCTAGGATTTGTTGCGCCCATCGTGGGCATAGTAACATTCGGAATCTCTCGCTGTCTGTTTTATCAATATGGTATAACTGGGACAGTTGGGCCGCGATGTAATATAGGTTAAAGTCTGGCAGGGCCGTCCCGCCCATGTCCGTTGAGTTTTTAAGAGTTTGCCAGGGGAGTTTGTGACGGCCGGTCCCCCAAACGAAGGGTTTAAGCAAGGCTTCCAGAGATTTGAAGTGTTTTAGTTGGATATATATGGGGGAGTGCCAGAGAACATATAGTACTTTGGGCAAAAGGATCATCTTGATAAGATTAATCCGTCCCCACACACCGAGGGGTAGCCGGGCCCACGTGCAGATTTTGTTCCTAACTAGGGCAAAAAGGGGTTCGACGTTGAGGGCTAGATAATCTGAAGGGGTCCTGGATATATTTATCCCAAGGTACTTTATTACCCCGACCCTTTGAAGCGGTAAATTGGCTTGGGACTCGGGGATAGGAAAGCTATCTATTGGTAATATTTGCGACTTGTCCCAATTAATCTTGAGGCCGGAAAATATTCCAAACTGCTCAATTATGTGCAGGGCCCTGTGTAGGGAAGGCCCTGAGTCTGCTAAGTATAGTAGCGTGTCATCCGCATACATGCTTATCTTTTCTGTGAGGGGTCCCAAGCTTAATCCCACTATCTCTGGGTCTGCTCGGATAACCATGGCCAGAGGCTCAGCCGCTAGAGCGTACAGTAGGGGTGAGAGCGGGCAGCCCTGCCTAGTGCCTCGTCCCAGGCTAAACAGCGGAGAGGGCCACCCATTCGCTACCACCTTGGCCGATGGGTCTTGATACAGCAGCTGAGTCCATTTCACAAAGTTCGGCCCTAAGCCATATCCCTCCAAGCAGCTCCAGAGATATTCCCATTCCACTGAATCAAACGCTTTCGCGGTGTCAAGTGTCACCACTACTCGCGTTCCTACCGTCTCGTGAGTGGCCTGTAAGTTGATAAAGAGCTTCCGCAGGTTGAATGAGGTATTACGACCTGGCATGAAGCCTGCTTGATCAGGGTGTATAAGGGAGAGAATAACTTGGTTGAGGCGTATTGAAAGAATTTTGGCAAGGATTTTAATGTCTACTTGTAGTAGGGAGATGGGGCGGTAAGATTCGGGGAGTCCCGGGTCTTTTCCAGGTTTGGGTATGAGTACTATCGTGGCTTCACGCATCGAAGGTGGTAGAGTAAAGGACTCGAAGAGATCATTATATAGTGTTAGTAGTTTGGGAATGAGAACCTCCCCAAACCTAGAGTAGAATTCTATAGGGAGACCGTCCGATCCCGGGGATTTGGATCTCGCAAAGCTCGCTATGGCTTTGGCTATCTCCTCTTCAGTGAGGGGTGCCTCGAGTAGGGTGATTTGGTCTTTCGTCAGTTTTGGAAAGGGTACGCTCGCGAAAAAGGAGGTCATGAGGTCACTATCAGGAGGGGCCGTAGATCGGTATAGATCTGAAAAAAAATCTTTGAATGTTGAAGTCACTGCACATGTGTCTGTAATCGGGGTCCCCCCTGGTCCGTGCAAGGTGATGACCACTGGTGGTCTTTCCTTGCTGTGTACCAAATATGCCAGTAATTTGCCGGCCTTTTCCCCATGTTCAAACATTTTTTGCCTGGTAAAGAATAATTTACGTTTCGTTTTTTCAAAGTGGAGTTGATTGACTACCCTATTCTGTAGTTTGAGTAAACTCGCGTTAGAAGGCGACGGGTCATTTGCATATGCACCCTCCAAATTGGAGAGTTCCTCCAGTGCTTTGGTGAAAGCCTCTGAGGAATCTGCCTTGATTTTATTTATGTAAGAAATCAGGTGAGCTCTGGCGTGTATTTTAAATGATTCCCAGACCACGGAAGGGGGGGCAGACTGCACATTATCAGAGAAGAATCTGCACCACTCTTCCGTGAGTTTGTCGTCCTCTGGAAGAAGTGACAGCCAGAACGGATTCAGGCGCCATGGTCTTACTGGTTTGTCAAGGGGAACCCTGAGGGTGATCGAGTAGGGGGTGTGATCAGACAGTAGTCTGGGTCCAAAGGCTGCAAGTTGTAAGCGTGGGGCCAATCCTCGAGAGATGAGGATGAGGTCTATTCTGGACATGGAGTTATGGGATGCAGAGAAACAAGAATATGCTTTGGTTTGGGGGTATTTATATCTCCAGGTATCTATAAGGTGAAATGAGGAGATCAGTTTGGAGAATTTGGTATCTCCAGCAGGCCTTGCCGACCCCTGAGAGGTCAGTAGCCTATCCATGTCTGTATTTAACACCATGTTAAAATCTCCTAGCCAGATTGACTGTGTATTAGGGTACCTAGCCATGAACGATATGCCCTCTAGTAACATACTTTCACTATATGGGGGAGGTATATAATAAGCCAGGATCAGTAGGGGTTCCCCATAAAATTTGGCTGACAGAAATATATAGTGACCTCCAGGGTCAGTGGTTACCTCACCTAATTCAAAATGCACAGATTTCGCCACCAACACAGACACCCCTCTGGAGTGTGATGTGTGAGTCGAATGGTATACCCATCCCACCCATGGGCGGCGGAGGGCCATTTGAAGCCGCCCCTCTATGTGTGTCTCCACCAATACCACTACGTCAGCCCTCTGACCCTTCAAGAATGAGAGGGCCGCCGTACGTTTAATTTTGTCCCGCAGTCCCCTCACATTCCATACCAAAAACTTTAGGGACGCCATATCAGTCCATCCTCAGTAATTCCTACCCGCAGTTTACCATTAACCAATATAATCCCATGTATCTCAGATAGGGTAATTCGTTGACATACATATAAAAGGAGCAGCAAGGAGCATAAAAACCCATGAAAATATTCTGTAAGTGATGGGCACTGGTGCCTGTATTGTGTGTGACTCATCATATACACTGACAAAAAATTAAACCATACCTTCCCCTCCCCTACCCCCCTCCCCCCCCCCCCCCCCCCACCCTGCATCTTTTCAAACTGATGCGGGCATCATCCCAAAACCGAACCGTAACTGCCATCCAGAATAACACATTAGTGAAAGAGAGCAGAAGCAAGAGCCCGCGAAACCCAAGAAGTAGCCCCACGCAGCACCTAGTCATAACAGACATACCACAGCATGAGGCTGAGATAAATGCTTCGGATTGTCTTCTGCAAGTGAGACAGTCTTTGCATGAGCAGCCGCCGTGGCCCCGGGCTTCATTTCCATATTTCCTGGATTGGCAGGGGGAAAAGTCTCGCTGCACTGTGCACTTGTATAGCAGCGCTTCTACTGTCCTATGCTCCGGCTGCTTCCGCAGCTGAGGGTATATGGGAGCCCACAAAGGGCTCAAAGGAGTACAGTCAACAAAACTTTTAAGCAGTGTGTCACAGATTCTGAAGAATGAATATGAATATCCCGCCACTAGCCAGTGCACGCTCCTGACTGTAGGATAGCAATCCCAGGGGCTTCCACAAAGAGAACAGGTGTAGGCTTGGGATTAATGGGGCAAAGTGCAAATAAGCAGTCAGGTCATGCAGATCTGTAGTATATAAGGAGTAGCAGGATTGGGCAGGTGCAGGATAAAGAGCATCATACTCACGTAGTCACTTATTTCTCTGGGCCAGGGCGGCGCTCCAGCCAAGTTATGGCGGCATCAGGGTTATCAAAAAAGAGGGCCTTGCCATCATGTTCCACTCTGAGACGGGCAGGAAACAGCATAGCATATTTGTAGTTGTGAATTCTCAGTCTGCGTTTGGCTTCCATGAAAGTTTGGCGACGGCGTTGAACCTCCGCTGAGAAGTCCGGGAACACCGCCACTGTAACATTCCCCAGAGTGATATTCCCTTTTAGTCTGGCCATCCTGAGGGCAGCATCCCGATCTTTGTAGTTCAGTAGCTTAGCTATAAAAGTGCGCGGCGGAGCTCCCTGCGGCGGAGCTCTAGCCGGCATGCGGTGGGCCCTCTCAACTGCCAGGAGAGGGGAGAATGCCTCTCTTCCATAGGTGGTTATGAGGAGCTGTTCCAGGAATGAGGTGGGATCCTTACCCTCGGACCCCTCCGGCAGGCCAATCAGGCGTATATTGCACCTCCTCAACCTGTTTTCCATCTCATCCTGCTTGGAGAACAGTTGCTGGATCTGTTGCTGCATATGATCTGCTCCCGTCTGCAATGGCGGGAGCGCGTCCTCCACATCACTCAGGCGGGTCTCTGCAGTAGTCACCCTCTCCCGCAGATTCTGCATGTCCTGTCGGATGTGAGATATATCCACTCTCACCTCCTCAATCTGGGTTGTTAGGGATGTGCGGCATAGCGTGATGGCCTCTAGGAGCTGGGCTGTATCACCCGCCGGCCTCCCACTGCTCTCCGGCGCCTCGCCGCCATCTTCCTCCGGCTCCCCTGAATCTATATGCCGGTATTGTGCCAGCCTCGCCGCCGCGGCCTTTTGCGATTTCGTCGGTGACATGCTGTCTAGGATGTAGGGTATCTAAGCAGGCGAGTGCGATGCGAAAATTCAGTCTGTGGATCTCAGGATGCAATGGATTACAGGATCAATGTCTGGAGCTCCTCAGCAAGCGTCCTACTCCATGCACCGTCAGGCCACGCCCCCCCAACTAATACTTTTTAAGCAGTTACAGCAACAGTCTTTTTCCTTTTTGGGGTAAAGGTTTTAGGCAAGTTAAAGCTGATCATTGCAATCACCCCTGTCAGTAGGGAATGGTTTGTCTCCTCTCTAACTGATAAACTGTAACTGACTTGCTGGCTGGATCACCAGGTGAAAATAGAAAGAGAGCCTAAAAAAAAAAAACGAATGCAGCCACCACATCTAACAATTGGTAAGCTGCAATATAATGTTTGTTTTTGGGTTTAATCAGGGCCGCCATCAGGACTTTTGGGGCCCCTTACACAGCTTCAGGCATGGGCCCCCTGGAGCAGAGAACCCCGGGGGGGGGGGTGGGGGGGTGCTGCCGCATATTGAAAACAGGGGGGGTTGCCACCCGGGCCCCTTACATGTGTACTGCCTGTACCCCCTGCTGGCGGCCCTGGGTTTAATGCTGCTTTAAAGTTTTTTTTTTTAGGCTTGTTAATTGCTACAAACTAAATCAAAATCTGACAATGTCATTAATATTGCCAGTTTATTTATTTTTAATGTAGTCACTGTTTTTTATATTTTGGTATTCATTATTTAGTATTTTGTTGGAATTGGCTTTTATTAAAGTTAACCAATTTTACCACATTGTATATCGTTTTTGTAGTTCTCTTTTAAAGTGGTTGTAAAGTATATACTTTCTTTTTTTTAAATAACAAACATGTTATATTTACATGTTCTGAAATTGAATTGAACAAAGTGGCCTGGTCCTCCTCTTTTGGGGGTCTCCAGTGGCATCCCTGGCTCCTCCTCTTCTCGGCTTGCCACCATAGGAAGCCACTTCCTATGGTGGCACACCTGTGGGCTCGATCCTGAGCTGCGCTGCCTGCGTCAATAGACACAACAGCCCTGCTCAGCCTTGCCTCCCCACTCCCTCATCACAGCATTTGACTGACGGCAGCAGGAGCCAATGGCTCCCACTGCCCCTCAGCAAAGCATGTAAGAGCGGGGAGAACTTCAGCACATGAGCATGCGCTGGATCCATGTGAGGTCTCGGGTAAGTAAGCCTTTCCACTCTCCTCAAAACAGTAACAAAATTGGTAAAAAAAATTTAACCACCCCTTTATCCGTTTCAAACCCAATTACAGTGCTGCTTCAAGTAAATTTAGTCATCCTCTCTATCCACTACTCTTGGGCATGACTGTCAGAGGAAGACCAGGGGTGTCTTTTTGATATTTTGGCTCTGAATGACATTCTGGCTTTATCTTTATGCTGTGTGGCAGGATGGGGACCCAATGAGGCAAAACTGGGTGTTTTGGGGGACAAATCCTGTGATGAGGGAGTGGGGGGCGAGGCTGAGCAGGGCTGTTGTGAAGTTTTAAATTGCTGATTACGCACCAGTAAGGTGAATAATTCACGTTTTTGGTAGTGTTTTCGAAACACAAGAGTGATAAAGGGTTTTGTTAACATTTCCCATCTGCATCGTTTGAATCACATTCTCTTGAAAAGTGCAGAGCAAATGTATATAAACAGCGGACACTGTAAACAAAGTACCGACCATTTGATCACCATTTTGGCTTTAACCACTTCCTTACTGGGCACATATACCCTCTTCCTGCCCAGGCGAAATTTCAGCTTTCAGCACTGTCACGCTTTGAATGACAATTGCGCGGTCGTGCGACGTGGCTCCCAAACAAAATTGACGTCCTTTTTTTTGCACAAATAGAGCTTTCTTTTGGTGGTATTTGATCACCTTGGCGGTTTTTATTTTTTGCGCTATAAACAAAAATAGAGCGACAATTTTGAAAAAAAAGCAATATTTCTTACACTTTGCTATAATAAATATCCCAATTTTTTTTTTTTATATATTTTTTTCCTCAGTTTAGGCCGATACGTATTCTTCTACATATTTTTGGTAAAAAAAATCGCAATCAGCGTTTTATTGATTGGTTTGCGCAAAAGTTATAGCGTTTACAAAATAGGGGGTAGTTTTATGGCATTTTTATAATTTTTTTTTTTTTTTTTTTTATTAGTAATGGCGGCGATCAGTGATTTTTTTTTTGTGACTGCGACATTATGGCGGACACATTGGACACTTTTGACACTAATTTGGGACCATTCACATTTATACAGCGAACAGTGCTATAAATATGCACTGATTACTGTATAAATGTGACTGGCAGGGAAGGGGTTAACACTAGGGGGCTAGGAAGGGGTTAAATGTGTTCCCTATTAGTGATTTTTACTGTGGGGGGAGGGGACTGACTGGGGTAGGAGACCGATCTGTGTCCCTATGTACAAGGGACACAGCATCGGTCCCCTCTCCCTGACAGGACATGGATCTCTGTGTTTACACACAGAGATCCATGTCCTTGTCTCTGTAACCGCCGATCGCGGGTGCCTGGCGGACATCGCGGCCGCCAGGCACGCGCATCGGCATTGCAGTGAAGCGCCGGGCACGTGCGCGCGCCGCCGGCGGCGCTCGCGCGCCCCCCAGTGGCCAAATAGAGGAGGCCGTATAATAACGGCCTCCCGGCATTTGACAACCACCTTGCGGCCATATATTCTCGTACGGCGGGCGCGAGGTGGTTAATAATGTGATCAGATCGCTTTGTTTGTAAACAGCTGTTACTGATCGTGACAACTGCCCATGTACTTTTTTTTTTTTTTACCCTGTGCATAGCAAAATAAATATTTTTTTAAAGAAGATGCATACTTAAGACTATGAGCTTGATTTACTAAAAGCAAATGGGAGGTTCAGTTTGCATGTGAATTTCCCCCAGAGCTTGGTGATTGTGGTGAAACTTCACTTTGCCAAGAAAACCCAAGCACATGCAAGGAAAAACAAAAAAAACTAACACATTTTTGCTTGCGCATGATTGTATGCTGGCAGTAAACTCATTCACTAAGCTCTGGGGATAATTCTCTTGCAAACTTGCCTTTTTGAAGTGGGAACAGTTTATTTGCCTTTAGTAAATCCAATCCACTGTATCTTTCAGGACCTTTCCTATAGCATTTTATATATGAGAATTTATCATTATACAGAACAAAATATATTACTTTATCTGGGGTATCAAGAAATATTGTACCAACAAAGACCTTATGCACCCCCTAATCTTTAGACTGTCTTATGAGAACCTAATCTGTTCACATATCTCCAGGCAGCAAAAAAGGCTCAAGTAGCACAAAGCACAACAAAAGGTCTCTACCCCTAATAGGCTTACCTTGAGGTTCTCTTGTGCTTCCCATAATTACATAGTTGGTAAAGATAAATAAAGACAATAGTCCATTCTGTTCAACGTGTGTGTGTGTGTGTGTGTGTGTGTGTGTGTGTGTGTGTGTGTGTGTGTAAAATCATTTCCCATATCCCCGTATATTGTTTTCGCTAAGATGCACGTCGTAGAGTCTCTTTTAAAATTATCCATACTTCCTGCCAAAACAACCAATTGTGGAAGAGAGTTGCACATCCTTCATCCTGACAGTGGAAAACCCCTTATGCAACTTAAAGTTAAACTGCTTCTCTTCCAGTCTTGTATGGCCCTGCCCTCTTCCACTCCCCGGGACTGAAAAGTTTCATACTTGCGCTGGGATCGCTATTGAGATATTTGTATATTGCTATAATTTCTCCTCAAGTGTCTGTTCTCCAATGAGAATACATTTAGCGCTTGTAGTCGTTCCTCATAATTGAGGTCCTTCAGTCTCCATATTAATTAGTTGCAATTCTCTGTACCCTCTCCAAGCACATCCTTTCTAAGGATTGGTGACCAAAACTGGATGGAATACTCCAAATACGACCGATTCAGAGTTTTATAAATTGGCAGGTGTGACGGGAGGGCCCATGGAATCCAGAATCCCTTGGAAAGTATGGGATACTCTTGTTTCAGTTCCCCATGCACCTCTTATGTCTAAATCGCCCTGTGTCCATTAGGGGCATAGGGTAACTGAGAAAATATATATTGGACTACTTAAAATGGGATAGTATTATTTATCCACAATATCCCCCAGGATATATGTAAAGACTATTCTTGATTTGTTTGATTCTGAACTCAACATGTTAATTGAAGGAGATGTCATCACCTCCAACCACCTGTCTGCCTGCTGTCTTCCATAATGTAAATGAGTGTAGTGAGGCTTTTCTGTCACACAATGTTGTTTGTGCTAATTGATCCTGCAAGTGTATGAAGGAGTTCTGTGTTGTACTTATGATAATGTATAATCTACTGTGTGAAGATGAGTCTGACCCGTTAGTAAAATCCTGATTTATCAGAACAATGACCAGGCTGCTTTTAAGGGATTAGTTAATTAGTTCATGTTAATTTATGTTCTGGTTACCTACTCTTTAACTGTATATAAGACTGTATTCTTGTTCTAATAAAGAGTTCTTGTTCAGCAATCAGCGAGTATCGTCTTGTGTGATGTTGATGGCGGTTGGAATATCTGATGTCTATATCCAGATTGATGGGAAGCGGTATATGACGGAAGCACTCAAGCGGAGTGTGGGACGTTCCGTTACAGCAGGATTATTGTTTTATTCCTGAAGTAAATTCCCTTTTAATGCATGCTAATATTCTGCAGGCTTTGGTAGCTGCAGCTTGATACTGCATGCTATTGCTCAGTCTGACTTCTACTAGGACTGTGAAAAAAGAGATGAATATTGCGCTAAATAAAAACAAAAAACAAAAGCTGCTACACAACAATGTGACAAAAATTACAAACGTGATAAATGTGGAGAATGTAGCGCTAGTGGTTAGGGAAACAAGTGAATGTCTCACTGAGTAAATAAAGTCACTGAATGTGAAACGGTGAAAAATATAAACAAACCAACCAAAAAGATAAATGGGCTAATAAGTCCACATAGGAAAAAACAAAAATGTGAAAAATGAATGTCCATCAATGTGACATGTAAATACACAGTGTAATGAATAAACGTGCAGATATATGGGTCATCATATAGTCCTCTTCTGACTAAATGAAATAGATGGAATACTCCTACCGAAACCCGTGGATCTGCCTGTCAGCGACAGCAGATTGTACTAGCATGGGAAATCCAACAACGAAACGGATCGACTTGTCTGACGACTCCTGTGAAGTTAGGACCATGAACTTAGCCGTTGGGACTCGACAGTCCTCAGCTGTAGACCCTGGATGGATATCCCGGATAGATGGAGCGAACCCGAGCTCACAGGGTGTCCAACTGTCCACCCTGTTTCCAATCAATGTTGAAATGATGTGGATGAAAAGGAACCCAAAAGGGGTAAATGGACAGGATTAAACAGCTCCAAAAACTTTTTGTTCAGATGATATCGCCTGGAATGCTGATAATGACCCTCCACTTTGTACTTTTTAAATGACTTTTTTTTTTTTTTGTCCTTCATATGACATTTTACGTTTTTCGTTCAGCCACCCAGGTTTAACCTTTTTGTTCTTCTTCTATATTTTATACCCATTGGAATGCACTCGGTAATACTCCTTTATTTAAAATGTTGAAGTCCACACCCTCCTTGTGTAATAGCTCCAGTTCCTCCATTTTATTAACTAGGCTCCTGGCATTTGTGAACATTCCTCTGAGTTTTGTACTGGTGCATATTATTTTATTCATATGATTTCTCAGGCTTTGTTTTGGTAACTCATTAACCCTGGGATTAGATGTTATGGGTATATTATCACTAGTGCCTCCACTATTCCCCTCTGTCTTATCCTCACTGCCGGCTATCACTTCCTCTGAACCCCCCCCAACACTTATTTTAAAAACCCCTCCAACTTCTTGGCCATCTTTTTTTCCCAACAGAGCTCTGCCCTCCCTATTTGGGGACAGCCCATCCCTACTAAAGTGCTGGTAACAGACTGAAAAGTCAGCCCAGTTTTCCAGGAGCCAAAAAACCCTCCTTCCTACACCAGTTCATCAGCCACTTGTTGAAGTGGAAGTAAACCCTCCTATCATTTTCAGCCAAGGAAGCTGCCATCTTGGCCTAAATGTAATCTTCAACTGCCATGATGCTGCACATGTGATCAGTTATGACATCAGCAATTGGATGGTTTGACAGTTTGGTTGAGAGCACAAGCAATGGGAGTGCTACATTTCCGGCACGTGCCGGAAATGTAACGTTTTTTTTAAACTGTTAAATAGATGGGTTTACTTCCACTTTAATTCTCCCTAAGCTCCTGTTGCCTCTCTGGTGTGGCACGAGGTGCCGGCAGAATCTCTGAGAATACCACCTTGGAGGTCCTTCTCTTCAATTTAGCTCCCAAGTCCCTGAAATCATTTTTTAAGGACATTTCACCTTCCTCTTACTTTGTAATTGGTACCAACATGTACCATGACAGCTGGGTCCTCCCCAGCTCCACCCAATAATCTGTCCATGCGATACGCGATGTTTTGAACCCGAGCGCACCGGTAAACCACATACCGTTCGGTGATCACGGTCTTTGTGGCAGATTACCCTATCTGTCCTTCTAATAATTGAATCCCCTACTGCCAATGCCTCTGTGTCTCTTTCCTTGTTGTCCCCATCGCTAAGGCAACGCTGAGGTTATCCGAGCGTGCCCGGCTCTCCATTGGATTGTTTCAATCCTTCCAGTGCCGCCATCACGGAGGCCCCCATACAGTACAGCTACCCTTTCTGGCTCCCGCAGTGACCGGATCCTTTGTTGGTGTAGTGAGCGGCTTGTCTGTACTACACGGCGCCGTGCGCCGCCTGCTGCATTCTTCCTGGGGCCCCTCGATTGTGTTCACACTTGTGTCCACTGATCGGTCTCAGCACCTACCTATGCTGGAAGTCATCACACCGCACTTCTCTCCTTCCACCTGGGACCATACAACCCTCTATTTTGGAGTCTTGGCAGTTCTAATCAAGGGATCTTTGTTATCAATGGACTGATGTTAACCCCTTCCTCCTTGGACTCAGCAGTGGTATCGTTCCAATTATTTACCCATTATCTGTTCGCTACAATGACTGTCTGGTTTTAATCTATTTTATGTAGCTACAGCATTACCTTCTATTTTTTCAGTGCAATATTGAATTTGTCATTTTTATTTTTATTTCTCAAGACTATAAAGTTTTTATTACTAATTCCATTGAGCGCTGTCATTGTGTTTGTTGTTTCCTGATATCCATTTTCCAGTGGTTGGTAGCCGCTCTGGTATTTAGCATTTTTGAACTGTTCCAGGTTGCACATATCCACGTACAAGACTGGAAGTTTGTAGCGCTAACAGGAATTTTGTATATATACTACTGCCTAACCTTACCTGTATCCTTGTTCCCCTCCTTATGGGAGCAGTCATTGGGGAGGGTGCCTGCTCCAGCAATGCCACCCCTGAGCTGGTATCCCCAACATCATGCAACTTGGTATATTTGTTGGGGTGTACCAACTCAGGACTAGCCTCCCTAGCATTCTTCCCTCCTTCTATCTGTCACCCAGCTACCTACTTCTGGCTCTTGTGCCTCCCATGTGTCCACCCTCATCTACCCTGGCCCCCGCCAGCATCTACTGGATAATGTCCAAACTACTGTCCAGGTTGTAGATACTGCGCAGTGTTGCCACCTTGTTTTCTAGATCCAGGATCTGGGCTTCCAGAGAAACAACTAGCTGACATCTCACACAGCAGTATTCCCACTATTAATAGATTTACAAATGTGTCCTACACCTTTTTTGTATTCTCTCACTGCAGCTATCCTAGATAATCCCTGAGTTTCAGCCTGGGCACAACCTTCATTCCTTTCAGTGGTGGAAAAACAATGGGTTAATTTGCATAGCCGCTAGCAATAATCGCGTGAACAATTCAGCATGCTGGTTGTAGCCAAATCGATCGATGGATCGACTTGGTAGATTCAGCCTGCCCATACATTGTTTGAATCTTGGCTGGCCCCTGCTGACCCGGCAGAGCTTCAGTCTATGACAGTGATGGCGAACCTTGGCACCCCAGATGTTTTGGAACTACATTTCCCATGATGCTCATGCACTCTACAGTGTAGTTAAGAATCATGGGAAATGCAGTTCCAAAACCTCTGGGGTGCCAAGGTTCGCCATCACTGGTCTATGGCTTTAATGCTACAAGACATTTTAGTCTTGTAGCATTGGCGCAGGGTTCCCCTTAATATCCATACCAGACCTGAAGGGCCTGGTATAGAATTTGGGGGGACCACCACGCAATCTTTTTTTTTTTGGTTCGCAGTTCCCCTTAATATTCATACCAGACCCAAAAGGCCTGATAATGGACTGGGGGGGGGGGGGGGGGGGGCAACCCATGCCGTTTTTTCAATGAGTTTTTTTCTATATTACCGGGACCCGACATTTCATTATAGCCGCGAGCAGTTTTATATGACTTTTTTTCCTTGAGAAATGTCATTTTGTTGTGGGACTGTTCTAAACGGGGAAAATGCGCCACTTTACAGGCATACTATAGACACCCCCCAGTTACGAAATTTGAAAGATTATTTCACTTTTTTATTGTTTCACTTTAAGCATTATTAAAATCACTGCTCCCGAAAAAACTGCCGTTTTTTTAAAACTTTTTTTTTGCATTGATGCATGCCCACTGGGGCAGGACCCAGGTCCCCAAACACTTTTTTATGACAATACCATGCATATTCTCCTTTTAAAATTGGCACTTTTGATTTCTCCCATAGACTTTTAAAGGGTGTTCCACGGCTTTCGAATTTGCCGCGAACACCGCAATTTGTTCGCTATTTGGCGAACACCCAACGTTCGAGTTGAACTTGCGTTCGACTCGAACATCGGGTTAATCCCTAATTGGGATTTTATGTAATAAACCAACACAAAGTTGTGGGCTGAATACAAATGCACGCCACACTTTTCAGATATTTATTTGTAAAAAAAAATTTGAAAACCATTTATCATTTTCCTTCCACTTCACAATTATTTGCCATTTTGTGTTTGTCTATCACATAAAATCCCAATAAAATAAATTTTATGTTTTTAATTCAAAAACTTTTTTTTATTTTAGAAAATTATTCTCATAATACATACAATTTTGTGCATTTTGTTTGGTAAGACATTACACATAGAAAAAACATGTCTAATCTTACATCCATATAATATTTTGTGTCAATCTTGTGTATTTACATCTGTATCATATCACTCTATCCTCTTTTACCTTTTTCTCCCTTTTCACCTCCCCCTAACCCTATGACTACATCCATCACCTATGCCTCCTAATATCTGATCACCACAAGTCATTTCTTCCACCACCGATGTTCTCTCCTATCTAGATGTTCAACCTTTACTCCTTCAAGCTATTCTTTCCTTCTCCTCTCTGCCCCTCCCTCCCTGCACCTCCCCAGGATCTCTACATCTGGAGTCTTTCCACTACCAGTTGAGATGGCGCTAGATCAGCATCCCCCAGCTATGGTTGCCATATGGTATCAAATTTACCCACTTCTCTCCTACGACTGTATGTCAATCGCTCTCTAAGAAGCAAGGAGTTTACGTAGGAGATCCACTTCTTCCCCGTGGGTACCGCTGGTGCCATCCAGTATTTTGCAATGAGTTTTCTGGCTAGATACATCAGTCTAGTTAACATGTAGTACATTCCTCTTGGGAACATTTCTACATCAATGGCTCCAAGCAAGTACACTACAGGGTTTAGAGGGACAGGGACCTGTGCTAGTCTAGTAATGCACTGGGAGACTTCCTCCCAGTACCTGTGTAGTTTTGGACACCTCCAAATTAGGTGTATGAAGTCCCCCTTATGTACTTTACATTTTGGGCACAGGGGGGAGTCTCTTCCTCCCCATTTATATAACTGCACTGATGTTCTATATGCCCTATGCAAAATAAATAATTGTGACAATCTATGGGATGCGGATACCGATACCGCTGGAATAGATTCAAGAGCCATTTCCCACTGGTTTCCATCTATCTCCCCTATGTCTTCCACCCATTTGCTTCGGTATTTTAGAGAGGCTTAGTCCTGTATTGAGGACAGCAATTCCCTATAGATTTTTGAGGTTAATTCTTTCCTATTGTCCGCCCCAAGAACTTCTCTCAACATAGGTGATGTTGACACTGTCAAAGAGTGTGTTGTTTGTTGTGCCTGCAACGCATGACGAAGTTGGAGAAATTGATAGAAGCTCCTGGGGTTTAACTGGAATTCCCTACATAGCTGTTCGTACGTCTTCAACACCTCCCCCTCATATAGCTGTGCAACACGACAAAATGTGTAAAATTTCAAGGGATATAAATACTTTTTCGTGGCACTGTAAATGTTTGATTGGTAAATAATCATATGTAGGCCAGAGCTGCCACAACGCGTCAACGTAATCGATTACGTTGACTACGAAAATACGTTGACGTGCGTGAAAGGCGTTGATGCGTCACACGTTGCGAGTTGCAGGTCAATACACCCCCACCGTGGCTTTCAGCGCGGTGCATCTCTCCCACACACGATCACCGCTGACTGTCCCCTATCCTCCTCCAGTCCCCATCCGCCTTCTCCATGCTGCTGTCCCCCTCCATGCTGCTCCGTGTCTCCCTCTCTCCTCCGTTCATCTGTCCCCCTCTCTCTTCTCCGTGTCCCCCTCCATGCTGCTGTCCCCCTCCATGCTGCTGTCCCCCTCTCTCTTCTCCCCCTCCGCGCTGTCGTCCCCCTCGGTATCTCAGTATGGAGAGCGGAGGTAGGAGCCGGTAAACCCGGCTCCTTCGTTTTCTGATTGGACAGAGTCAGTGACCACTGAAACATTGTAACCTCCTGTGATTACGATGTCTCAGTTAATGAATGAAGAGAAGCCGTTGTCTTCTCTCCATTCATTATCAGTGCAACTGAGGCTGCTGAGAAAGGGACTGGGGAATCTGTGTCCCTAGTCCCTTTCCCGGTCTCAAATGGGAGATGTCAGAGGTATGTACTTATATTCTTTTATCTTAACTTTTTTTTATGTACTTACAATTTTTTGCAAAGTTAAGATAAAAGAATATAAGTACATACATATATAATATATGTATGTAGTTATATTCTTTTATCTTACCTTTTTTTTTTATATATATATATATATATATATATATATATATATATATATATATATATATATATATATATATATATATATACTTCTCATTTTTTGTAAAGTTATCCAAAGGATTAATTAGCTAATCAAAAAAAAGAACGCTAGATTAAGTAAAAAAAATAATCGTTATAGTCGATGAGTAATTAGTCGACAGACAAAATAATCGTTAGTTGCAGCTCTAATGTAGGCACTCTATTCTGTTGACATGCTAGTTTGAATTTTCTCAACCAATTACTATTGTTCTCCTAAAAGATAATCTGGTACCAAAGGGTGTTTTTGGGTTTAATTGCTCTTCCCTAGGTTTAAATTGGAATGTTTTGCCAGTCCAAGTATGCATGTTAATGGGAAGACAAAAAACATCAGCAGTTTGCTATTATTTGCATGTCTATCCACAGTAAGATGGTTCTGGGTGGCTTTGTTTAAAGGATCACTAAAGACAATTTTTTTTTTTTTTAACCACTTGAGACCCGCGCTATAGACGAAAGACGTCTGCAGCGTGGCTCTCAAGTGCTGAGTGGACGACCCTGGACGTCCTGCCTCTTTCACTCCCCCTGCGCGCCGCCGAGGGCGCGCGGCGGGGAAAAGCTGTGCCCGCCGTGTCACATGGTGCCGATGCGCGTGCCTGGCGGCCGCCATGTCCACCAAGTACTCACGATCGGCTGTTACAGAGGCAGGACGTGGATCTCTGTGTGTAAACACAGAGATCCACATCCTTTCAGGGAGAGAGGAGACCGATGCTGTGTCCCTTGTACATAGGGACACAGATCCGTCACCTCCCCCAGTCAGTCCCCTCCCCCACACAGTAAGAATCACTCACAGGGAACATATTTAACCCCTTGCTCGCCCCTAGTGTTAACCTCTTCCCTGCCAGTCACATTTATACAGTAATCAATGCATTTTTATAGCACTGATCGCTGTATAAATGTGAATGGGTCCCAAAATAGTGTCAAAAGTTTTGCAGAGTGGCCCCGAACCTGGTCTTCTGGGGTCCCTCGGCAGCTGTCTTGGCTCCCCCCTCTGCAAGAACTCAACACCTTCATGCGAGCGAGCATCATTGCTGCGGGGGCCGGTATTGTCGGATGTTTTTTCACCTTAATGCATAGGATGCATTAAGGTGAAAAAACTTGTACCTTTTTTAGTGTCCCTTTTTAATTGGCTGTGTTGCCTAAGACTGGCCATACATATAATATGAGGTCAAACCTAAACACTTTCAATTTGTATGTAATCAGGCAGGCCCTTGCACTGCATAGTTGAAGGTAAAACTAAAGGAAATTAAATAAGAAAATTGTATAATGTATGGCCAGCTTAAAGGGGTTGTAAAGGTTCGTTTTTGATTTTCTAAATAGGTTCCTTTAACCATTTCAATACAGGGCACTTTCACCCCCTTCCTGCCCAAGCCATTTTTCAGCTTTCAGCGCTGTCGCACTTTGAATAACAATTGCGCGGTCATGCAACACTTTACCCAAATGACATTTTTATAATTTTTTCCCCACAAATAGAGCTTTCTTTTGGTGGTATTTGATCATCTCTGCGTTTTTTTGTTTTTTTTGCGCTATAAACAAAAGAGGGACAAGTTTGAAAAAAAAAACCACTATTTTTTACTATAATAAATATCCTTTTTTTTTATTTTTTTTTCGTCCGTTTTTAGGCCGATATGTATTCTTCTACATATTTTTGGTAAAAGCAATAGGGGATAGATTTATAGCATTTTATTTTTGTTTTTGTTTTACTAGTAATGGCGGCAATCAGCGATTTTTATCGTGACTGCCATATTGCGGCGGACACTTTTGACACATTTTTGGGACCATTCACATTTATACACCGATCACTGCTATAAAAATGCATTGATTGCTGTATAAATATGACTGGCAGGGAAGGGGTTAACACTAGGGCGATCAAGGGGTTAAATGTGTTCCCTAGGAGTGATTCTTACTGTGGGGGGAGGGGACTGACTGGGGGAGGTGACCAATGGTTGTCCCTATGTACAAGGGACACACCGTCGGTCTCCTCTCCCTAACAGGACGTGGATCTCTGTGTTTACACACAGAGATCCACGGTCCTGCTCAGTTACTGGGCAATCACGGGTGCCCGGTGGACATCGCAGCCGCTGGGCACGCGCATCGGGTCCCTAGTGGCTTGGGAAGGTGCGACGTCATATGACGTCCGCCCAGAACAAGAGTTTTCTTCCCGCCGTCATATGACGGCGGGCGGTGGACAACTGGTTAAGCTAGTGCATTGTTGGTTCACTTACCTTTTCCTTCGATTTCCCTTCTAAATGTGTTTTTTCTTTGTCTGAATTTCTCACTTCCTGTTCCTCAGGAAGTGAGAAATTCAGACAAAGAAAAAAAACATTTAGAAGGGAAATCGAAGGAAAAGGTAAGTGAACCAACAATGCACTAGCTTAAAGGAACCGATTTAGAAAATAAAAAAACAAACCTTTACAACCCCTTTAAGTGATAAACTGGAATAGAAATGTGGAAGGAAGATTTAGTATCTAACTACCAGACTGTTTCTACAATGGGGAAGCACATGCAGTAAAGAAGCTACTTCGTTTACACATTATAGAAATCTGAAATGGTAGATTTCCCCTATTTTGGTGATATGTCCATTTTTTTAAATATTTTCCTGTTGGCTGCTATATGAAAAATTTTAAACGTGCATTTCTGTGTTGACCTTACCTTTTTTGATTATAGGGTATTTTAAAGAGAAGACTAGCAGGGCTCACATCTCTTCCTGTCTAGTTACAACCGTTTATTTTTGTTTTCCTTGTAGTTGAAAGAGCTATCTTAAAGGAGTGACAGCGCTTGGACTATGTCCCATTGCTGTACTAACCTCCTGTGGGATGTACGAAAACGTGCACTTGGATTGGATGAACCCAGCGCTGTCCGTATCAACTATTTGGGTATGTGATGCTAAACAACATTGCTCTGAATTTGTAGTAATAAAAACGTAGTATATTTTCCATACATATTTGTTGTTTTTGCAATGCTTAAATGCAACTTGAAAATGTTTTTTTATATTTTTGCTTTTCTAGATTTTTGTTGTATTGGATCATTATTAGGCAGCATTTAAATGCATGGTCTGCTTATCTTGACCAACCTGCAGACTTGCATTGTGAGAAATAATAAAATCTCTGTTCAGTACTATAAAACGGGAAGCAGAGCATGCATATGTAATGAGCAAAACCGTCTGCTTCCATGTAGACATATAATTAAAAACTACATGGAGCTGATCCCTTTTCTGTTGAAAAATACTAAACATTCTCCCCAACGATTAATTAAAATTCCTCAGCTGCACCTCAGACACATATAATTGTGTGCATGCAAATTTACCTGCTGTGCTGCTTTAAAAAAAGATATAGGGTCCATCTTTAACCACCAGCCAACTCTGACATTTCTCACATGCATGAAAAAATATGATTTTTTTTTTTGTTTGCTAACAAGTTGCTTGAAATCCCCAAACATTATATATTTTCTGAAAGCAGAGACCTTGAAAAATGAAATGGTGGTTATTGCAATTTTTATGTCGCATGATTTTTGGTCAGTTTATCAAAATTTTCATGAAAAACTTAACTTTAACCACTTCCCGCCCAGCCTATAGCAGATTGACAGCCGGGAAGTAGTTCTGTTATCCTGACTGGGCGTCATATGATGTCCAGCGCGATAACACGCCGGCGCGCGCCCAGCGCGAGTGCAGCGTGTCAGTCTGATACGCCACATCTCTGATCGTGGTAAGGAGCCTCTGACAGAGGCTTCTTACCACGTGATCAGCTGTGACCAATCAGAGCTGATCATCGCGTGAACCAGAAAGTGCCGGTAAACGGCATTCCTCGGTTTCGCGCTGACAGGGAAAGGCCGATTGGCGTCTCTTCGTGTCAGAGGTGGAGTGGGGGGGTGGGTCTGTGCTGATAATCAGCACATTGATTATCTGCACAGCCCCCATCAGATGTGCCCATCACCTGCCAATCAGTGCCCAACAGCTGCCAGTCTGTGCCCCCTCCATAAAAGTCCCTCTGTGCCCACCACAGTACCAATCAATGCCCAGCAGTAACACTTGTCAGTATCTCATCATCAGTGCTATCTATTAGTGCCGCCTATCAGTGCTGTCTAACAAGACACTATCAGTGCCCATCAATTTTACATATCAGTGACAACTCATCAGCGCCCATTGGTGACGGAAAAAACTAAATTCTCTTACCGTCCATGGACTGACACAGCATCTTCAATCTTGACAAATGTTCCTGCTCTTAGGAGAAGACTAGGCAGAATGTTAGATGTTTTAACATGCATTCCATTACCAGAGCTGAACAGCCCCGCCCAGGGGGCGGTCCCTCTGGACATAACCCTCCTACCTGCAGCCAGCAGCCTCAGTTTTTTTTTTTGCCTAGCAGAGGAGAGGACGTGGCTCTCTTCAGAGCCAGGCTCTTGAAGAAATATTTTATTCTTTCCCTCAAATCTCTCTCTTTTTCCGGCGCGTCGAGCTGCCCTATTGAGGGCAGTGCAAGACTTGCTGAGGTGCGGAGTGATTGTGCCAGTACCGTCAAGGGAGAGGTTTCAGGGATTTTATTTGAATCTGTTTGTGGTCCCAAAGAAGGACGGAGTCCGTCCAATTCTGGACCTCAAAGCCCTAAATGCCTTTTGTGAAGGTTCGGAAATTCCGCATGGAATCCATTCGCTCGGTGATTGCTGCTCTTCACCCGGGGAATTTTCTGGCATCCTTGGACATCAAGGACGCCTACTTGCATGTCCCAATCTGCGTGGGTCACCAGAAGTTTCTGCGCTTCGCGATAGGCGAAGACCACTATCGGTATGTGTCTCTTCCCTTCGGTTTGGCGTCAGCACCGTGGATTTTCACTAAGGTGCTTGCCCCGATTCTAGCTTTGCTGAGACAGCGAGGCATTGCTATCGTGGGCTGTCTAGACGATCTTCTTATGAGAGCAGACTTTGGCTCAGAATTAGAGGAAAATGTGGTGATAGCCAGTCAGGCCCTCGGGAATTCGGCTGGCTGCTGAACGTTCAGAAGTTGGTCCTGGTTGCAACTCAGCGTCTGGAGTACCTAGGCTTGATCCTGGACTCCTCGGAGGCAAGGGTCTTTCTATCCTTGGAAAAATTACAGACTCTTCAATCTGCGGTACGGGTGTTGATGTCCCGCAAATGGTCGTCACTGCGTTTTTGCATCAGGGTCCTGGGACTCATGGTGGCTTCCTTCGAGGCGGTGCCGTATGCCCAATTCCACACTCGAGTCTTACAAAGGGAGATCCTATCTTGCTGGAACAAGTCTCCATTATCGCTGGATCGTCAGATCCAGGTGAGCCCACCTGGTCAGGGCATCCCTGACGTGGTGGCTGAGATCCCCGGCCCTTCGGTCGGGGAAGTCGTTCATTCCTGTTCAGTGGACTGTGATCACGACGGACGCCAGTCTTTCGGGCTGGGGCGGAGTCTGGGGAGTTCTGTCAGCCCAACGGCTCTGGACTCCGGGCGAATCCCGTCTACCGACCAATGTCCTGGAACTCCGGGCAATCAGACTGTGCCTCTCCTCATGGTCAAGGAGACTGCAGGGACGCTCAGTCAGGATGCAGTCGGACAACGCCACGGCGGTGGCTTATGTCAACCATCAGGGTGGGGACTCGGAGCTCAGCTGCGGCGTCCGAGATCGCTCACATCCTAAGGTGGGCGGAAAGAAACGTACCGGCTCTGTCGGCCATTTTACATTCCAGGCGTAGACAACTGGCAGGCAGACTATCTGAGCCGCCAGATGTTGGACCAGGGGGAATGGTCCTTGCATCCAGAGGTGTTTCACCTCCTTTGCCGGAGGTGGGGCATGCCGGATGTGGACCTATTGGCCTCTCGACTCAATCGCAAGGTGTCGAGATTCGTGGCCAGGTCCAGGGATCCCTGGGCGGACTAGTCAGACGCGTTGGTGGCCCTGTGGGGTCGGTATCGGCTGATTTATGCCTATCCTCCACTGAAGTTGCTTCCTCGACTACTTCGCAGGGTGGAGGCCGAGGGGATTCCGGTAATCCTCATTGCTCCAGATTGGCCTTGGCGTCCTTGGTACGCTGATCTTGTGCGCCTAGTGGTGGACGTTCCATGGCGACTGTTTGTGCGGGAGGACCTTCTGTCTCAAGGACCCATACTTCATCCTGCTTTACAGTCGCTGGCTTTAACGGCATGGCTATTGAAAGCCAGGTGCTGAGAGACTGAGGTCTCTCGGATTCGGTCATCTCGACCATGCTGAGGGCACGGAAATCTTCTTCCAGGAATATATACCACTGTACCTGGAGGGCCTACATCGCTATGTGCGAGGAGCTGGATGGCGTCCACGGATGTATTCCGTTCCCAGGATCTTGCTGTTTTTACAGTGTGCTTTGACCCAAAAGCTTGCTTTAAGCACCATTAAGCCCTGGTTCACACTGGTGCGTTTTGACATGCGATTTGGCATGTCAAATCGCATGTCAAAACGGCGATATTTGCCGCAAATTGCCGGCAATGGCACTGTCCTAATCGGTGCGACGCCGCATCTGCGGCTCTGCACCGACTTCAAAAAGTAGTTTCTGTACTACTTTTTGCGATTTCGGCCGAAATCGGGACTGCCAGCGAGAGTGAAATCTTGCGAGTTCAGCTGAACTCGCACAGCTTAACTCCCGCAGCCCAGTGTGAACCTGGTCTTAGGGTCAGATTTAGACTTTGGCTATTTTCTTTCAGCGGCCGCTAGCGGGCCATTCTTTGATTAGTACCTTCGTACAGGGGGTCCGACATGTGCTCCCCCCCCCTATTAAACCACCTCTTCCTCTTTGGGATTTGAATTTGGTGCTCTCGGTTCTTTTGAAAACATCAGAGAGATTCCTCTCTTAACTTTATCTCAGAAGGTGGCTTTTCTAGTAGCCATTACTTCTGTCAGAAGGGTTTCTGAATTGGCGGCCTTGTCTTGCAAACCGCCATACTTGGTCATCCATAAGGATAAGGCGGTGCTACGCCCGCAGCCTTCTTTTCTCCCGAAGGTAGGCTCGGCCTTCCACCTTAATGAGGACATTGTACTTCCGTCTTTATGTCCTCGTCCATCGCATCCCAGAGAGTTTGCGCTTCACACATTGGACGTGGTACGTGCCTTGCGGGTGTACCTGTCTGCTACGGCTTTGATTCGGAAGTCTGACTCGCTGTTTGTGTCTGGTCCAAATCAGGGCCAAGCGGTTTTGTCTGCCACCATTTCTCGGTGGATAAGGCAGACTGTCATACAGGCCTATGCCCTTAAGGGGCGGGCGCCTCCCTTTCCGGTTACGGCGCATTCTACCAGAGCAATTGGTGCTTCCTGGGCTTTCCGACATCAAGTGTCTGTTGCACAAGTGTGCAAGGCGGTTACCTGGTTGTCCGCACATACCTTTTCAAAGTTCTATAAGGTTGATGTGGCTGCATCTTCTGATGCTTCCTCCTGTTTGCAATTTTTCTTGCTAAAAAAAAAAAAAAAAGGCAGCTGTTTAATGTTGCACCTCCTCCGTTGAGGAGCTCTGCTTGTTTGGGGTGAAGTTTTGTTTTTTTCCTTGATACTGTTCCCACCCCTCATTCTTTGACACTACTTTGGGACGTACCACTTTGTCGAGATTGAAGATGCTGTCGGTCCATGGACGGTAAGAGAAAATAGGATTTTTTTGTACTCGCCGTAAAATCCTTTTCTCTGATGTCCATGGACTGACACAGCACCCACCCCTCCTTTGTTGAGTTTGTACTGCTTTAATACGAACTGAGGCTGCAGGTAGGAGGGTTATGTCCGGAGGCGGGGCTGTTCAGCTCTGGTAATGGAATGTATTTTAAAACATCTAACATTCTGCCTAGTCTTCTCCTATGAGCAGGAACATACTCCACTTTGTCAAGATTGAAGATGCTTTGTCAGTCCATGCACGTCGGAGAAAAGGATTTTACGATGAGTACAAAAAAATCCTATTTTTATGACAGAAACTAAAAAACTTTTTTTTTTTTTTTTTTTTTAAATGTCTGTCTTTTTTAGTTTGTTTAGCAAAAAATAAAAACCCCAGAGCTGATCAAATACCACCAAAAGAAAGCTTTATTTGTGGGAAGGAAATTATAAAAGTTTTCTTTGGGTGCAGTGTTACAATTGTCATTCAAAGTGCAACAGCGCTGAAAATTGTCCTGGGCAAGAAGGGGCGAAAGTGCCTGGTATTGAAGTTTTTAATGAATTTTAGTGCACATAAAACACAATTGTAAAATTTGTTGCGTCAAGTAAATGGATACTGTCACGCCTCAAAATAGCGTATGTCAGTGGAACTGCGATAAACTTTGGTACATTAATTTATCCATAGACGAAACTTTAAAAACCTTTACAGGTTACCAAGTTTAGAGTTGGAGGAAGTCTGATGCTAGAATTATTGCTCTCACTCTGACATTCCTGGTGATCTCTCGCATGTGTGGTTTGATCAGCGTTTACAACCTGAAATAAATATAATGGCCCTTTTCATCCCACCCTATTTTGCTTCAGAGCTCATGCTGCATATTTGGTGGGAATGAGTATCCTCCATTTTATGAAACTAGTGTTTCAATTTATAACTTCCATAATAAACTTTCACATCAACCTGGAACTTGCTCTCATTCTGTTAAATAAAATGTCATCTATACTGGTACTTGTCTATAGAAAAAATCTTTTATACTTTTATTGTCATGAGACTGGGAAAAAAAAAGGGGGTTCCATTGTTTCAAAACTTTAAATGCATCCATAGTAAACATGTTTAAGTTGAATTTATGTTTGTAATATATCTGCTAGTTTTGACATCTTTTGTATTATTATTATATTATTATTATTACTACTACTACTACTTTTAGCCTCATGCACGCTAAGGCATATAAAACACTGCTTTTCGAGGCTTTTTTTGTTTTTCTCTTTTTCCTGCCTCTAAATGCCCCTCCATGTTGGCCTATGTGGCCATGCACATGTAGATATTTACAGGCGTATTTAAATAGGCGCATTTAGAGGCAGAAAGAAAACATGAGCAGCACATTCAGGAGAGTATCATTTGAGTAGAAAAAACGCTGGGCACGCCTAAATGTGTCTTGATGCTAGGCACATTTAGTTAGCACTTAAGCGTTTATTAATTTCAGTGACCAGAATAAATGAATATTCTGACCAAGGGAATAAATGGATACCCAAATGCTTGATGAGTGAAATATAGAAAAACTGAGAATTGATGGGTGTACTAGATCTGCCAACATCCTATATATCATCGAAGAAAGTTTATGCACCAAGTGCATTGGAGGATGCCCCCATGGACTTTATATGGCAGAGATGGATAGTATCAAAAGTCAAATCGAGTAAAAAATTGGCACACAGGTGCCTACTTTATTAATATAGAGAGAAAAAAAAAAGTGCACTAAATAGGACACAGAGTATTTTGAATATACAATAGGACAATACATACATCATATATACTGTAGAACATATTCAAATAGCCCAAAATACTAAATCCAATTTGTTGCTCAAAGTGTATTTGAGATCAGCTGGTTGGATTCACATACAAATACCCAACATGTTTCGGAATTTTACTGCACTGATGATGTGCGTCTTTTCTTTCATCAGGGGTGGTATTGTAGTTTTAGGAGGCTAATGTTCATATCTGTAAAGAAGTACAATTGTATAATATGTGTGGGAAAAACAACCTCATCACACTACAAACAAACTTATTTTTAACAATTGCAATAGTAACCGAGGATACTCGCATATGTTAGATTCAGAGGAGATTAATTAAGGATAAAAGAAAAAATACTAAAATTCAGAGCATGTTGACTGTATGGATCCGTGCACAGGCAGCTGCCTATGAAGGGTCCAGAAAGCTGGCATCACTGCATATTCACAAGAAGCGCCCGGTGTAAAACAACAGCAAACCAGCACTGTAAAAAACGTAGTAATGGTGGAGGAACATAAGTATAAATCCACAAGAAAAGGGATCTGCAAAGCAGAACAGTGTATGGAAAAGAGATCTAAATTCTCAGCATTCCACATAGAGCATAGTTAGCTTTTTTTTTTTTTATATCATATGGGCAGCATAGGTGTTTGCAGCTGGTCAGCGGCCAAGGAACTGACACAAGCTGACCAGATAGCAACACCTAAATACCCTGATCAATTTGAACAGGGCCAATCAGCATGTGTTGAGACAGGGCCATGCTGTCTCCGCCTAGTCAGCTGTGAATACACACAGTTGATTGCAGAGTCCATGGTGCTTCTCAGACAGAGCAAAAGTATAAATCCACAAAGAAGGTATCTGCAAAGCTTGATGAGCCGATATGTGCTTGCAAAAGTCCAGTGTGCAAAAGACCTTATGATCATGATGGCACTTGTTTATATGTTGGTTCTTGTCTGTTTGGATGAACGTGTCATATATTAGTAAAATGGGGTTTAATTGAAAATTTAAATATAAAGTAAAATATATATAAATTGGGATCTGTAGCCTTTTACTTCAACAAGCTGGTTATTAAAAGTTCCATTGGTTATTTTTTTTCCCTTCAGCTTTGTTTTTCAATTTCCAACAGGAAGAAGAGAATTCGTTCAAAAACTTAAATTGGAAAGAACTCTAAATATACATCATGGTTGTGTAAGTAAATCGTGGAACCACAAACATACTGCTCTGGTATTTTGTTTAGACCAGGGATATGCAATTAGCGGACCTTCAGCTGTTGCAGAACTACAAATCCCATGAGGCATAGCAAGACTCTGACAGCTACAAGCATTACACCCAGAGGCAGAAGCATGATGGGACTTGTAGTTTTGCAACAGCTGGAGGTCCACTAATTGCATATCCCTGGTTTAGACTATTTAGATTAAACTATGTCGAAACAGTAAGGCCCCTTTCAAACTGGGGCGGGCAGGTGCGCTGGCGGTATAGCGCCGCTATTTTTAGCACCGCTATACCGTCGACTTTACCGCAATATTCAGGGGTGATTTTGACCCCCGCTAGCGGCCGAAAAAGGGTTAATACCGACCGCAATGCGCCTCTGCAGAGGCGCATTGTGGGCGGCATTACCGCGGTTTCCCATTGCTTTCAATGGGCAGCAGCGGTAAAGGAGCGGAAAACACACCGCTCCTTCACTGCTGCAAAGATGCGGCTAACAGGACTTTTGGAGCGGTCCTGCTAGCGCACCGCTTCAGTGTGAAAGCCTTCGGGCTTTCACACTGAAGACTACAGGGCACGATTTTTTCAGGCGGTATAGCAGCGCTATTTTTAGCACTAAACCGCCTGAAAAACGTGTCAGTGTGAAAGGGACATAAATGGAAAGTTATCTTGCAAATTTTGAAACGCATGGTTCATTCAATTTCAGAAGTATATGGAAGTCTGTTTGAAGAGTTGTGTGTGTTTTTTTTTTTTTTTAATAATTTTTTTTTCCAAATGCAAAAATAACTGTGGAAATGTAATACACTAAGTAACGTTATAGCAAGAGTGCAGGGGTGGCACCGGGCATTACCGGCACCCGCGTCATCTCCTCTAGGCTCCTCGGCTCTATCCGTCTCACAACAAACCAGGAGGCGGACAAGAATAACATCCCCCCCCCCCCGCCCGCATCGAGCCGTGCTGTATCTGACATCTGTGTTGAGAGAGGACATTTGAGGGGGGGGGTTAAACGAAAATTGTGGTGGCATTTGTACAGGGAGGAGGGGGGGGCGGCGGGTTGTGATGGCAGGGGAATAGGATTTACACTGGATGGCGGGATGTCAATCCTGTTGAGGATAGGGAGTGGGCGAACTTTGTACTTAATCCTGCAAGCGGCGCGCCCCTGAATCCTGCACCAGGTAGCTCCTGACAGAGAGGGAGAAATCCGGAACTGGGGATAAGAGGGGCCCAGGCTGTAGCCAGTGAGTGATGGAGGGTCACACAGGGTGGTGCAGGATGAGGAGCCCAGCTGTAGGAAGGAGGAGGAGGAAATCCTCCATAATTGTACAGACCACTGTTCACCCCTCACTGATCTTCCATCCCTGATCACCAGCTGGGCAAGTAGTACATGAGGGGTCCTTGGGTCTATCCTGTCCATCCTGCCCAGTGATTGCTAAAAGTGGACTTCAGGGTGGAAGGGTGGGTGGCAGGATTTTTTTCTACACATGTGAAAGTGCAATAGGCAAATTCAAAATTTAAGCCTCACCTCTACAGCGCATTAGGAAGGTTGTCACTGGGAAGGAAGAAGAGCGCACACAAGCAAGCTTTGGCTCACTTCTTCTTTTTTTCCAGTTGTGCCCTTCCTAATCTGCTTTTGGAAGTAAAGCTTGAAATTGCTCAAACCTCACCTATGCCATGATTGGGTAGGCCTTCTCTCTCATGTGGAGGGGGGGGGGGCTGAAATAAGTCTTTGTCACGGTTGAAAGAATGTCTAGCTTCGCTACTGCTTAGGTGCCTTGGGTTTTGAGGCTGCCAGAGCAAATGGCTATCTAAGGTAGTTGCAGACACCTGTAGTCTAGTTTGTGGTGAAAAAGATTTACCTTAATTTCTGTATGTAAGCTGCAGTAATCTACAGCAAAGCTGAGTAGGTTTTGACTGCCATATGAATAGTGCATGCCATAGACTAGTGGTTCTCAACTCCTGTCCTCAGGACCCACTAACAGGCCAGATTTTCAGTATTGTCTTGAGGCAGTGGTGTACCTGCGGGGGGGGGGGGGTCCGACCCAGGTGCCACACATTGGGGGGTATTAGGCCGGCTATCAGAGCTGTGACAAGGGAGTGGCGGGTGAAAAAGGTGCTCTCTGCTCTGTAGCTGGGCTGGCTCTTTTTTGTGCAACTTGGCTGCTCTGTCATTGAGCTCACATTGAGCTCTATACTGCCACCTCTGGCTGCTTCAGGTATGTGTGCCCCTCATGTGTGCTGTACAGTAATGTATTTTCACAGGGACAAGAAGAAAGACCACCTTACAAGTTGGGACTGTGAGTACAAGGGAGGAGGCTGTTTGTGTACAGGGGAGGGGCAGCTGAGTGTGGACAGGTGTGAGGGGGGGGCAGCTGAGTGTGGACAGGTGTGAGGGGGGGGCAGCTGAGTGTGGACAGGTGTGAGGGGGGGGCAGCTGAGTGTGGACAGGTGTGAGGGGGGGCAGCTGAGTGTGGACAGGTGTGAAGGCGGCTGAGTGCTTACAGGCATGATCAGTGAAGGGGGGGTGCCAGATATAGGATCCGCCCCGGGTGCCAAATGCTCTAGGTACGACTGGAATACTGCAATCACTGAGCAGCAAATTATATTACCTGTGATGTATTTCAGTTATCTGGCAAACCTGGCCTGTTAGTGAGTCCTGAGGACAGGAGTTTAAAACCACTGCCATAGACTGAGGATAAGAGAATTACTGACTGCTTTCATCAGGCCTTCTCTCCTTTATAAAAAAATGAAAAAAATAAATAATAATAATTAACTCGGACCTAAAGTTTTAACGGTGGCCAATGCAAAGACCGCATAGCCAAATGCTATGCATTAATTAAACAAAAAAAGTCGCCTGTGAGACTTTTCTGCCTATATACACACGGGAGATTATTGTCCTAGCTTCAGTGCTATAGCTTCACCAAATATAATCTCTAATAACATTTTGTATCTCTTGGTTCCATCCAGTCAGTATTTTCCTTATGTTTGCACTTCTGAAATGTTGTCCACAATTATAAGTATCAAACTATAGCTATATTATAATGGAGCATCTATAGAGCTGCCTTTTCTGATCTATTTAATTTTCTTAAAATCGTACTACTGAAGGGACTTTTTTCAGATTTCCAAAAATTCAACTGAATTCTGAAGTTGGAAAACAACTACTTGGTTCATCATTTTAAACAAAATACTTGTGCAGAAAGTGGTGGAAAATGCACATCAGAGAGATGCTGGGGATGCTTTTAAATACCACTTACTCCAAAACTGGTGCTTTTAGTTGCAATGCAGTGTTGCATGTTACTGACTAACGGCCCGTACACACGATCCAAATATTGTACGAAAAATGTCGTCCGAGGAAGGATCGTTAGTACAGGGCTTCCGTGAGCTGATCATGGCAGTTCATCCGATATTATTTTATTGGACATGCACGAAAATTTTCCTCGTACGATACCTAATCGTACGATTTTCGTTTAGTCAGTACAGTTGTCGTCCGAAAATACAACACAAATACATTACAACACATGACATCACTTCCGATTTTTTTTTTTTTTTTTGGTTTTCTGTCGTACGAGAATTTTCGTGACTTTAATAACCTATTCAATTTCTGCTTGCGACTAGTAAACGAAAAAAGTCGGACGATCTGTCATCCGATTTTCGGATCGTGTGTACGTGGCATTAATCACAGAAAATATAAAACTGCAACAATGCATCTGTGTCTGACTCTGGTTGTCTTGTGTAAATTCATGAATTATCCTTCTTAGATGTAAAGCACAAATTAACCTGCTTTTGATCTACCCAGGCCATATCCTAGTCTGTTTTTACTTCAACCACATGAATCCTGTGTCTGCTCTGGCAAATTTTTACTGCATCTTGCTTTTTTGTGACCTGTTGCTAGAAATGCTTATTACTCTTTTGTTCATGGACCGACACAGCTTCTCTATTGACGTAGTGGGTATTATCCGTTAATTGGGAGTGACGAGGCAGAAAACTTGTAAAAAGTGTTGCATCACACCTTCTACAGTACCGCCCAGGGGGCAGACCCTCTGGGAATATCCTTTCAGTCTGCATCTCGCAGATCAGTTTTTTTCTGTCAAGCAAGGACATGTTGCTAGACATGTTGGTGCCCATGTTGGTCCAAGGGAAAAAATAATTTTATTTCTACATTTTGTTTTTTTTGTTTGTTTCTTGCGATCTTCGATCAACTGCCGACTGGATGACAGGCTGGATCCTCGATCTTTGTAGTCCCCCCAGTTTCGGCCATTGAGTATGTGCCGACCCTAGCTACGCGCTGGGTTTTCTACGGGTGGCCGGTGAGCTTACACTCCAGGGCCTGCATCGGACCGCTCAGCTTCGGCTGACCTTACGGCCGAGTCGCAGCAGCCTGTCCGGTGAGTTTTGCGCTCCAGGGCATACATATGATTGTTCCCTAGGGTCCAATCACAGCATGCCTGGCCAACAGTCATCTTCCGTGCACGGATGATGATCTGTTTTGGAATGTCTTCCAGCATGAGACATGCAGGATAGGCAAGTAGCTCCCCTGCTTCGGCAGGGTGACTTGGCTGGACATTCCTGGAGAGATCAAGTAAGTGGTTGTGGCCCCTTTCTGTCTTCTCTCCCTGACTTCCCTCCTCCCTGGGCTATGAGCTAAGGTTGCTGGATGCTGGGGGTCACCTAAAGGGTTCCATCTGGTGCGGGGCTGGCTGTAATTATGCATTTAAAAAATGTCATTGCTGCTTACCTGTGTGTGCTTCTTCCCCCTCCATACTGTCGGCGGCCATTTTGCGGTGGTCCATGCCTGTTTTGGCCTTTAGTGACCGGCGGCCATTTTCCTGTAGTTTTGCGCCTAGAGCTAGATATCACTGCGCGGCGCCATTTTCTTGTGGTTCACACCTCTTTGGCCTCTATCGATTGTCGGCGGCCATGTTTCTGAGGATTCAGGCTGTAGGTAAATACCGCCGCTCGGCGGCCATTTTTTTGTGGTCTGCGGCCGCTTTTGCCTCTACTGTTGGGTCAGCGGCCATTTTCTTGGAGCCCACATTGTTCCATACAGCCGCTTGGCGGCCATTTTGCGATAGTCTCCGGCCTCTAGGATCCTTTTTACGGGCGCGAAAATGGACACAGGAAACGCTGATAAAACGATCAAACACAGCAGCGGTGGGATAGCGTCACAGGCGCAGCACACAGCATAGCGGTACCAATCCAAGGGTGGTGAGTCCTCGGGGAGACCCAGCATCTCTGATCAGCAAGGAGGGTGGCTTATTGATATCTTGCCTGAAGCCCTGTGGGTGTCAGCGCGTGGTCAGCATGGCATCTGAGCCAGAGGTTTTTTCACCTGAAACGCCTGAATTGGCAGCTGGTGCCCCTGATGTATCTATAGGCGATATGTCGGCAATCCTAGAGGTTTTGCTGCCCGGGTGGAATCAGCACACAATAATACAGGGGGTAGCAAATGCCCCGGTCTCCTGCAATCTTCTGGGGATAATTCTGATGCAGAACCAGGTCCAGCTATTGCTCATGACCCGGGTTCTGATGCATCAGACTGCAGACCATGACCAAGCGGACAGTGAGAATGACTCCAAGTCCAGGTCAATAGGCGAGAAGGCTTTGGTATCTGACCTTATTACGGCAGTGCGGGATACACTAAAAATGGAAAATGCTGCTGAAACAGCAGAGACTCCTGTCCCCTTCGGGTTCCGTAAACCTCCCGCACTGCTAGGGTGTTCCCTTGTGTGTCTTATTTTGATAAGCTCTTGTACAAGGAGTGGGAAAACCCACTAAGTGTTTTTACATCCCCAAAGAATTTTGCGAAACGGTACCCCTTTGAGGAGAGTTTTCTGAAGAAATGGACCTCTCCCCCTAAAGTGGACCCTCCGGTGTCCAGACTTAACAGAGCTCCCACAATCCCAGTGCAAGGGGCTCCTGTTAAGGACCCTGTGGATAAGAAAGCTGAAGCACTCGCTTGCTACTTATACTCTGGTCAGCTCAGCGGTGCGCCCGGCATTGGCGGGGGCCTTAGTGTCTCAGACACTTACTGAATAGGCAAAGTTGCTACTCCAGGGGTTAAAGGAGCGGGATGCCCCTCCTAATGAGATGACTTTAGCCGACCAGTTGGTCCAGGGCCTTAAGTTTGTCTGCGAGTCAGACATGGATACTATTCCCCTGCTGTCAAGAGCTTCGGTTTATGCAGTAGCAATACACTGCCTGATCTGGCTAAAAGGCTGGTCTGCGGACCAGGCCTCCAAAAAAGCCCTGTTGGATCTGCCTTTTTAAGGGTGACAGACTTTTTGGGGACTCTCTGGATGACCTCATCAAGGATGCCACAGGAGGTAAAAGCACTTTGCTTCCTCAAACTAAGAAGAGTAAGGGACCACGCCAAGGGCAAGGACCCTCCTTTACTGCACGCAAACATTTTTTTCGTCCGCCCAGGGCGACAGGGAAAAGACCCCAGGCCGACAAGGCACCTGCCCAAGGACAGAAGCGTCCTTGGCTCCGCAAACCCAACAAGCCTGCGGACAAATCTGCATCCGCATGAAGGTCTGCCCCCACCCAGCTCTCGGGTGGGGGGACGTCTTCACAAATTCACTACACGGTGGACAGGTCTAATCTCCGACAGGTGGGTTTGCGAAGTAATCTCCTCAGGCTACAAGATAGAATTTCTCTTGTTCCCTCCAACCTCCAGCTACAGCCGACCTGTCGGGGCGATCCAGGGTCTGCTGAAACGCAGGGTGGTCATTCCAGTTCCGGAACGGGGTCAGGGTTTTTACTCAAATCTGTTCATTGTGCCAAAGAAGGAGGGTGTTCGTCCAGTCTTGGATCTCAGGGCCCTCAATTGCTTTGTGAAGGTACAAAGATTTCGGATTGGAGTAGGTTCGATCTATAGTCACTGCTCTCCACCCGGGGGACTTTATGGCCTCCTTGGACATCAAGGACGTAAAACCTGCATGTTCCCATATACTCCAGACAGCAGAGGTTTCTGCGATTCGCAATCGGGAAGAACCACTATCAGTTTGTGGCCCTCCCATTTGGCCTGGCTTCGGCACCCAGGACATTCACCAAGATGCTCGCGCCGATTCTGGCACTCCGAAGACAGCGGGCTACTTGGACGACCTTCTTCTGAAGGCCCCTTCAAGCTCAGAATTACAGGTAAGCGTGTCCATTACCTGTCGGACTCTTCTAGACTGGTTGGATACTAAACATGCAGAAGTCAGTATTGGTGCCGACACAAAGCCTAGTGTACCTGGGGTTGATTCTGGATTCCTCAGAGGCAAAAGTATTCCTCCCTGTGGAAAAGTTGCAGACCCTTCGGGCTGCAGCGCGGTAGCTGACATCCAAGAGTTTGTCGTCACTCCGCTTTTGCATGTGAGTGTTAGGCCTCATGGTAGCCTCCTTCGAGGCGGTCCCATATGCTCAATATCACACTCGACTGTTACAGAAGAAAGTTTTGTCCAGAAGGAACAAATGTCCATCATCTCTGGATTATCAAATCCGGGTAAGCCAACCTAGTCAGGAGATCTCTGGTATGGTGGCTGACATCACCGGCTCTGCTAGCCGGGAAGTCATTTCTTCCTGTGTACTGGATAGTGATCACGACGGACGCCAGCCTTGCAGGTTGGGGGGGAGTCTGGGGTGTTCAATCGACGCAAGGTCGCTGGACCCCAGAGAAATCCCGCCTGCTGATCAATGTCCTGGAAATTCGGGCGATCAGGCTGTGCCTCTTCAGATGTCTCAGAGGCCTCAAGGGCGGCCAGTCAGGATCCAGTCAGACAACGCCACAGCAGTGGCATATGTCAATTATCAGGGAGGAACAAGAAGCTTAGCTGCAGCATCAGAGCTCGCTCACATCCTGAGGTGGGCAGAAGGGAGCGTACCGGCACTGTCGGCCGTGTACATTCCGGGTGTAGAGAATTGGCAGGCGGACTACCTGAGTCGCCAAATGCTGGACCAGGGAGAATGGTCCTTACACCCGGAAGTGTTCCAGCTCCTCTGCCAAAGATGGGGCATGCCAGACATAGACCTTCTGGCTTCCCGACTCAATCGGAAGGTATTGAGGTTTGTGGCCCAGTCAAGGGACCCATGGGCAGACGCAACGGACGCGTTGGTGGCATTGTGGGGTCAGTATTGGCTAATATATGCCTTCCCTCCCTTGAGGCTTCTTCCCCCATCTGCTTTGCAGAGTGGAGACAGAGGGAATTCCAATGATCCTGATCGCTCCTGGTACGCCGATCTAGTACTAATAGTAACAGACGTCCCTTGGCGCCTACCACTACGGGAGGACCTGCTGTCGCAAGGTCCCATACTCCATCCTGCTTTACGGTCACTGGCTTTAACGGCATGGCTATTGAGAACCAGGTACTGAGAGACCGGGGCCTGTCTGATTTGGTAATCTCTACTATAAGAAGTGCTCGGAAGCCGTCCTCTAGGAAGGTTTATCACCGCACTTGGAAGGCCTACATCTCCATGTGTGAGGAAATGAAGTGGCATCCGCGTACTTATTTGGTCTCCAGAATCCTGCTGTTTTTACAGCGTGGGGTGGACCAAAGGCTTGCCTTAAGTACGATTTTAAGGGACAGATATCTGCCCTGGCTATCTTTTTTCAGCGACCCCTGGCGACTCTCACTCTCTCGTGAGTACATTTGTGCAGGGTGTTCGACATGTGGCTCCCCAATCTGTCCCCCGCTACCTCCGTGCTTCAGAAGGCGCCGTTTGAGAATATTGGAGATATTCCCTTGTTGACACTTTCTCAAAAAGTGGTCTTTTTGGTGGCTGTTACGTCAGTTAGATGAGTTTCTGATCTTCCACAAGGATAAGGTGGTGCTGCGGCCGCAGCCTTCCTTTCTTCTGAAAGTCGTTTCGGCTTTTCATCTCAACAAAGACATTGTACTTCCAACCTTGTGTCCTCATCCGTCGAATCCTAAGGAGTCGGCGTTGCATTCCTTGGACGTTGTCCGAGCTTTGAGAGTATACCTATCTGCTACTTCCCTGTTCCGGAAGTCAGACTCACTGTTTGTTTCGGTGGCTTGTCCCAAGAAGGGCCAAGCAGTCTCGTCGGCCACCATCTCTAGGTGGATCCGACAGTTAGTAATCCAGGCTTGCGCCTTAAAGGGTCAAGCGCCCCCCTTTCCGGTCACGGCGTATTCAACCAGGGCAATAGGTGCCTCTTGGGCATTCCGACATCAAGCGTCTGTTTCCCAATTATCTAAAGCGGCGACTTGGTCGTTCGCTCACACTTCCACCAAATTCTACAAAGTTGATGTAGGTGCATCTTCGGATGCCTCTTTCGGCCGCAAAGTTTTGCAAGCGGCTGTTTAGAGTTGCAACTCCTCCGTTGCAGGAGTGCTGTTTTGTGTTTGGGGTGAAGTTTACTTTTATGCTGTTACCACCCCTCGTTTTTTTCTCTGACACTGCTTTGGGACGTCCCACTATGTCAATAGAGAAGCTGTGTCGGTCCATGAACGAAAGAGTAAATAGGATTTTTTACTCACCGTAAAATCCTTTTCTGAGTTCATGGACCGACACAGCACCCACCCCTCCATTTAAGTTTGTACTGCTTTTTGACAAACTGATCTGCGAGATGCAGACTGAGGGGATATACCCAGAGGGTCCGCCCCCCGGGCGGTACTGTAGAAGGTGTGATGCAACACTTTTTTTTACAAGTTTTCTGCCTAGTCACGCCTAATTAATGGATAATACCCACTATGTCAATAGAGAAGCTGTGTCGGTCCATGAACTCAGAGAAAAGGATTTTACGGTGAGTAAAAAATCCTATTTTTTAAAGAAAGCTATATGCAGGATATGTTACAATGTATTACTTGGATAAGGCGGTATTCCACACTCATCAGAAGTCTGAGGTTAAGACCACAGAGGCGACACCGCATTAGCCAGAACTTGTACATGTTACAGTGAGATGTTTTGTGTAGATAAGTATGTATTGTGTCACAGGATATGCCCATGGTTTGTATGTAAATCTGTTAACTTTCCTTTTTTGTAGGCAGAAAATTTACATATTTTCTTCCTTTTTAATGTGTTTTTTTGTAGGGTGTTCCGTAAAATTAAATGTCTAAAAAAAAAAAAAAAAAAAAAAAAAAGTACTTATTCCCCATCTTACTTTTTTGAATATTTTCAAGTGTGGAGAGAAGTCAAAACCGTGTGTGTTTGTTTGTTTGTTTTTCTTTTGTTAATCCTGTGGCAACCAAAAGCTTTAACCACTTGTCCCCCGCCCACTGTCAATTGACGGCGGGCGGAGGACACTCTCGTTCCGACAGGACGTCATATGACGTCCTCCCTTTACCGCCGCGTTCCCAAGGCCCTGATGCGCGTGCCCGGCGGCCGCGATTGCCGCCGGGCACCCGCGATTGCCCGGGAAACGAGCAGGAAAGTGTATCTCTGTGTGTAAACACAGAGATCCACGTCCTGTGAGGGAGAGGGGACCGATGGTGTGTCCCTTGTACATAGGGACAACCATCGGTCACCTCCCCCCACAGTTAGAACACATTGAGGTAACATATTTAACCCCTTCCCGCCCCCTAGTGGTTAACCCCTTCCCTGCCAGTCACATTTATACAGTAATCAATGCATTTTTATAGCAGGGATCGCTGTATAAATGTGCATGGTCCCAAAAATGTGTCAAAAGTGTCCGATGTGTCCGCCGCAATATCGCAGTCACAATAAAAATCGCAGATCGCCGCCATTACTAATAAAAAAAAAAAAATGCTATAAATCTATCCCCTATTTTGTAGACGCTATAACTTTTGCGCAAACCAATCAATATACGCTTATTGCGATTTTTTTTTTTTTACCAAAAATATGTAGAAGAATACGTATCGGCCTAAACTGAGGAAAATTTTATTTGAAAAAAAAATTAATGGGTATTTATTATATCAAAAAGTAAAAAATTGTGTTTTTTTTTTTTCCAAACTGGATGCTCTTCTTTTGTTTATAGCGCAAAATATAAAAACCGCAGAGGTGATCAAATACCACCAAAAGAAAGCTCTATTTGTGGGAAAAATAGGACGCAAATTTCGTTTGGGAGCCACGTCGCACGACCGCGCAATTGTCATTCAAAGTGTGACAGCGCTGAAAAATGGCTTGGGCAGGAAGGGGGTTTTCGTGCACAGTAGGGAGGTGGTTAATCTGAACCGGGCAACAACGATCATGCTATACTATAATGTTTAATGGAACGCTTTAGAGTGTGTTTAAACACGTATGCACTAGGAGAGATCTCACAGCAATGGAGGTCCAGCTCGTATAAACATTCATATGGTGACTCTCAAGCAGGGCTGGACTGGGACAAAAATTTGACCCTGGACTTCATCCAGACCGGCCCACTTTAATTAAATTAAAAAGCTGCCCCCCCAAAAAAAATCATGCCCACCAATAGAGAGAGAGAGAGAGGGAGAGAGATTTCACACTGAGGCGCTTTTGGGCTAAAAAAATAGCGCCTGTAAAACACCTCTGCTGCAGTCCCAGTGTGAAAGTCCTCCAAGCAGCATCTTTGGGGCCATTGAAATGAATAGCCACCGCTGCGAGTCAGAGGGGGGAGCTTGAGAGTCAGAGGGGGGAGCTTGAGAGTCGGAGGGGGGAGCTTGAGAGTCGGAGGGGGGAGCTTGAGAGTCGGAGGGGGGAGCTTGAGAGTCGGAGGGGGGAGCTTGAGAGTCGGAGTCGGGAGCTTGAGAGTCGGAGTCGGGAGCTTGAGAGTCGGAGTCGGGAGCTTGAGAGTCGGAGTCGGGAGCTTGAGAGTCGGAGTCGGGAGCTTGAGAGTCGGAGTCGGGAGCTTGAGAGTCGGAGTCGGGAGCTTGAGAGTCGGAGTCGGGAGCTTGAGAGTCGGAGTCGGGAGCTTGAGAGTCGGAGTCGGGAGCTTGAGAGTCGGAGTCGGGAGCTTGAGAGTCGGAGTCGGGAGCTTGAGAGTCGGAGTCGGGAGCTTGAGAGTCGGAGTCGGGAGCTTGAGAGTCGGAGTCGGGAGCTTGAGAGTCGGAGTCGGGAGCTTGAGAGTCGGAGTCGGGAGCTTGAGAGTCGGAGTCGGGAGCTTGAGAGTCGGAGTCGGGAGCTTGAGAGTCGGAGTCGGAGGGGGTGCTTGTCCCAGGTCAGCGACACCTAAAGCAGTATATAAAGAATAAGGAAGGACAGCACCTAAAAAAACTACTTTTAACTTGAGAGCAGGGATGGACTTGGCCATAGGGACTACCGGGAGTTTCCCGGTGGGCCGTTTAAAATTTTTTTTTTTTATTTTTTTTGTGGGCCGTTTTTTTATGCAGTTCGGCGGCAGCGGGAGCATGGCAGCAAACAGCGGCGGGGATTCGGGGAAGGTGGCCAGCGAGGAGGGCAGTTGGATGTAAAATTCCGAGGAGGGAGAAGAGCTCCACCCCCTCCCTGACCACCGAAGTGGCGGACAGTAGCGAACGTGGCCACCCCGGCGCTCCCAGAACCTCGATTCCTCCACATCCTCTCTGCTCCAGGAACCATTCGGCCTGGGCCGGAGGGCAGGCTGACTGGGAGCCCAGAGGAACATAACATGCGCCGCTGTAAGGAGCAGAGCAGCGAGAGCACCCCCCAAATCAAGAGGGAGACTCGGCGCTGCCGCTGCTGGCCATCAGGTACCTGGCATCCTACAGAAACATGCCAGAACACTGAGACAGCAAGGAGGTAAGCAGAGGAGGGACTGCAGAAAGGGACAGTGCTATGTGGTCTGTCTCAGCCCTCCCCTCTGTCTCTCTGCCCCCTCTGTCTGTCTTTCAGCCCCTTCCTCTGTCTCTCAGACCCACTTCCTCTGTCTCTCAGCTCCAGTGTCTCTCAGTTCCCCCTCTTTTAGCCCCTCCTCTGTCTCTCAGCTCTCCCCCTCTGTCTCTCAGCTCTCCCCCTCTGTCTCTCAGCTCTCCCCCTCTGTCTCTCAGCTCTCCCCCTCTGTCTCTCAGCTCTCCCCCTCTGTCTCTCAGCTCTCCCCCTCTGTCTCTCAGCTCTCCCCCTCTGTCTCTCAGCTCTCCCCCTCTGTCTCTCAGCTCTCCCCCTCTGTCTCTCAGCTCTCCCCCTCTGTCTCTCAGCTCTCCCCCCTGTCTCTCAGCTCTCCCCCCTGTCTCTCAGCTCTCCCCCCTGTCTCTCAGCTCTCCCCCCCTGTCTCTCAGCTCTCCCCCCCTGTCTCTCAGCTCTCCCCCCCTGTCTCTCAGCTCTCCCCCCTGTCTCTCAGCTCTCCCCCCTGTCTCTCAGCTCTCCCCCCCTGTCTCTCAGCTCTCCCCCCCTGTCTCTCAGCTCTCCCCCCCTGTCTCTCTGCTCTCTCCCCCTGTCTCTCTGCTCTCTCCCCTCTGTCTCTCTGCTCTCTCCCCTCTGTCTCTCTGCTCTCTCCCCTCTGTCTCTCTGCTCTCCCCCTCTGTCTCTCTGCTCTCCCCCTCTGTCTCTCTGCTCTCCCCCTCTGTCTCTCTGCTCTCCCCCCCTCTGTCTCTCTGCTCTCCCCCTCTGTCTCTCTGCTCTCCCCCCCTCTGTCTCTCTGCTCTCCCCCTCTGTCTCTCTGCTCTCCCCCTCTGTCTCTCTGCTCTCCCCCTCTGTCTCTCTGCTCTCCCCCTCTGTCTCTCTGCTGTCCCCCCCCTCATCTGTCTCTCTGCTGTCCCCCCCCCCTCATCTGTCTCTCTGCTGTCCCCCCCCTCATCTGTCTCTCTGCTGTCCCCCCCTCATCTGTCTCTCTGCTGTCCCCCCCTCATCTGTCTCTCTGCTGCCCCCCCCCTCATCTGTCTCTCAGCTGCCCCCCCCCTCATCTGTCTCTCAGCTGTCCCCCCCCTATCTGTCTCTCAGCTGTCCCCCCCCCTATCTGTCTCTCAGCTGTCCCCCCCCCTATCTGTCTCTCAGCTGTCCCCCCCCCCCTATCTGTCTCTCAGCTGTCCCCCCCCCTATCTGTCTCTCAGCTGTCCCCCCCCCTATCTGTCTCTCAGCTGTCCCACCCCCCTATCTGTCTCTCAGCTGTCCCCCCCCTATCTGTCTCTCAGCTGTCCCCCCCCCCTCATCTGTCTCTCAACTGCCCCCCCCTCATCTGTCTCTCAACTGTCCCCCCCCCCTCATCTGTCTCTCAGCTGTCCCCCCCCCCCCCCATCTGTCTCTCAGCTGACCCCCTCAGCTGACCAGATGGGTACTTGCTTACTCCAGATCAGTGATTTCCTCAGTAGTTGAGGAAAAGAGAAGAATGACTGCTCCAGAGAATGCACCTTTTATAAACAAGTTAAGAATGGCTGTTATATTTGTGTATTGACAGATTAGCTTAAAATAACTGCCTGATGACCAAACTGATTTAGCAAGTTTCGATAACATAAGCAAATGCCTGATGTAATACAATTAAGGATTACTTAGATTTTTAACCTTTCCCTTTTTTATTTTTTTTGCTAATAGGTAAATTCGATTTCTTGGAATAGTACAGGGGAATACATACTATCTGGTTCTGATGACACAACTTTGGTCATTTGTAACCCCTTCAATAAAAAGGTAAGTGAACCCGTAATGGTTTAGTATTACAGCCAGGGCCGAATCTAGCCTGTCTGATGTGGGAGGGGCAGAAAAAATGTAGGGGGCAGAGGATGTAAAGTCAGTAGGGTAGTGCAGAGGATAGGGTCAGCAGTTTTTAGGGCTGTGTACAGAGGCCATTAGTTTGTAGGGCAATAAAGGGTGGGTTTGCAGGGCAGTGTACAGGGGTTAGCAAGGCAGAGGATAGGGGTCAAAAAGGGCAAAGGATGGGGGGTCAGCTGGGAAGTGTACAAGAGTCAGTAAGGCAGTGTACAGGGGGCCAGCAGGGCAGGTGACAGGGGTCAGCAGGGCAGAGAACAGGGGTTATCGGGTCAGCAAAGCAGGGTCCAGGGTGTCAGCAGGGTAGTGGACAGGGTCACTGCTGGCAAAACCCTCAGCAGAGCTCCTCCTCCCATCGCCACACTGCGCACAGCCTGGGCACTCAGCAAACCTCCTCTTGCCCACACAGCACATAGCTGACATCGGATTCCCTATATGACACAGCCCCAATCTGCATGGTGTGTAGCTGGCTACTGCAGCTGCGCTACCATTCTGATCAGGGAATTTTACGGGTCAGAACTGCAACATGGCAACCAGCTACACACTGTGCAGATTGAGGCTGTGGCTGCAAGGGAATATAAGGGAATCTGATCTTGGCTGTGTGGGGAGGAGGAGGAGATCTATTAAGTGCCCTGTGTGCCATGCTAGCAGTGCTGGGACAAGGTCAACTAGCGCCCAGAGCGAATATGACAAACTGTGCCCCCCCCCGATGTGTGAGCATCATGCCTCCTCACTCCCCCTTCTCCCAGCTCAGATTGTTCCCCCTCCCAGCACAAATCTCCTCTGAACAAAAAAAAAAATCTCCCCTCCTAGCACAAATCCTATCCCCCAAACCCTCCCCCAGCATAAATTTCTCCCCCAAATCCGTTCTCCAAGCACAACACACACCAAATCACTCTCCCCAGCACAAATCCTCCCAGCAAAATCCTCTCCCCCCCTCCTAACACAAATTCCTCAAATCCCTCCTCCTAGCACAGCCCCCTCCAAATTGCCTTTCCCAACACAAATCCTCCCTCCCCACCCAAATACCCTCTCCTAGCACAAATTACCCACCCCCCCCCCCCGATACCAAATACCCTTCCCAGCAGAAATAGCCCCCTGTCCCCTATTGCTACCCTGCCCACTGTCGCTGTGTTCCCAGTACAATTACCCTGCCTGTAATCCTCCCCACACCGGTTTCCCCTTTGGATCAGACTGTACACACACAGTTTGATTACCTGCCCACTATCTCCTCCTAGAACTGCTCATCTCCTGGCAGCAGGAAATGTCAGTAAGGATGGGTATATGAACAGTGTACAGTCCAATCTAGCGACCCAGTATCATCTGCTGTATGGAGAACCTGCCACTGTTAGGACTTTACTGCTCACAGTTTACTGCACCAGGCTGCCTCATCTTGTCCTGGCTTTGAGTGTGAGGATGGGGGAAAGAACCCTGGCTTTTCATTCTTGTCAAGAAAACCTAAATTGCTCTTTCGTCCATGGACCGACACAGCTTCTCTATTGACAAGTGGGTATTATCCGTTAATTAGGAGTGACTAGGCAGAAAAACTTGTAAAAAGTGTTGCATCACACCTTCTACAGTACCGCCCAGGGGGCGGACCCTCTGGGTATAACCTCTCAGTCTGCATCTCGCAGATCAGTTTTTTTCTGTCTAGCAAGGAGTAGGACATGGCTCCCTTCGGGCCCATTGGTCCGAGGGAAAAATATAATATATTTTTTTGCTACATTTGTTGTTTCCTGCGATCTTCGATCAACTGCCGACTGGGTGACAGGCTGGATCCTCGATCCTTGTAGTCTCCCCAGTTGCGGCCATCGAGCGTGTGCCGACCCTAGCTACGCGCTGGGTTTTCCACGACATGCCCGTTGCTCCACGGGTGGCCAGTGAGCCTACGCTCCAGGGCCTGCATCAGACCGCTCAGCTTCGGCTGACCTTACGGCCGAATCGCAGCAGCCTGGCTGGTGAGCTTACGCTCCAAGGCTTGCATCGGACCGCTCAGCTTCGGCTGACCTTACGGCCGAGTCACAGCAGCCTGTCCGGTGAGCGTCACGCTCCAGGGCATGCATATGATTGTCCCTTTTGGGTCCAATCACAGCATGCCTGGCCAACAGTCACCTTCCGTGCGCGGAAGATGATCTGTTTGGAATGTCTTCCAGCTTAATACATGCAGGATAGGTAAGTAAACTCCCCTGCCTCGGCTGGGTGATTTAGCTGGACATTCTTGGAGAGATCAAGTAAGTGGTTGTGGCCCCTTTCTTCCCGCTCTCCCTGCCTTTCCCTCCTCCCTGGGCTTCTAGCTAAAGGTTGCTGGGTGCTGGGGGTCACCTAAGGGGTTCCACTGGAGCGGGGCTGGCTGTAACTAACATTTTAAAGAAATGTCATTTCTGCTTACCTGTATGTGCTTCCTCCTCCATGCTGTCGGCGGCCATTTTGGGGTGGTCAATGCAGAGTTCGGCCTCTTGTGACTGCCCGGCGGCCATCTTGCTGTGGTTTGGTGCCATTTGCTTGTAGTCCACACCCACTGGCCCCTATCAGCTGATCGGTGGCCATGTTTGTCCACTATGTATATATTGCCGTTCGGCAGCCATCTTTTTGTGGGCTACGGCTGCTTGACCTCTATCTTCGGCTCAGCGGCCATTTTCTTAGAGCCCACATTATCTTCCATACAGACGTTTTTGGCAACTATTTTGCGAGAGCCTCCGGCCTCTAGGGTGCATTACACTGGCGCAAAAATTCACACAGGAAGTGCTGATAAAAGAAGCAGACTGACACAGCAGCAGTGGGACAGCATCACAGGCGCAGCACACGGCAGCATAGCAGTACCGGTCCAGGGTGTTGAGTCCTCTGGGTAACCCAGCATCTCTGCAGCGCAGGAGGGTGGCCTATTGATATCTTGCCTGGAGCCCTGTGGGTGTCAGCGTGTGGTCGGCATGGCATCTGAGCCAGATGTCTTCTCCCCTGAAACGCCAGATTTAGCAGCTAGTGCCCCTGAGGTGTCTATGAACGCTATGACGGCAATCCTAGAGGCGTTTGCTGCCAGGGTGGAAGCGGCACACGGGAATACAGGGGGTAGTAAACGCCCCGTCCCCTGCAAGCTTCTGGGGATAATTCTGATGCAGAACCAGGTCCAGCTACGGCTCAGGGCCCATATTCTGACGCATCAGAGACTGCAGACCGTGACCGGACAGTGAGGATGTCTCCAAGTCCAGGTCAGTACGCGAGACGGCTTTGGTATCTGACCTTATTACTGCAGTGTGGGCAGTGGCGGCTGGTGCTCAAATTTTTTGGGGGGGCGCAAACAAACTGAAAAAAAAAAATCATCAATTGCCGCCACTGTGCCCATTAAAACGCAGCCACTGTGCCCAAACGCCACTAGTTTGTCCCCAAATGCAGCCAGTTTGTCCCCCAATAATACAGCCAGTTTGTCCCCCAATAATACAGCCAGTTTGTCCCCCAATAATACAGCCAGTTTGTCCCCCAATAATACAGCCAGTTTGTCCCCCAATAATACAGCCAGTTTGTCCCCCAATAATACAGCCAGTTTGTCCCCTAATAATACAGCCAGTTTCTCCCCCATATGCAGCCAGTTTCTCCCCCATATGCAGCCAGTTTCTCCCCCATATGCAGCCAGTTTCTCCCCCATATGCAGCCAGTTTCTCCCCCAACAATACAGCCAGTTTCTCCCCCAACAATACAGCCAGTTTCTCCCCCAACAATACAGCCAGTTTCTCCCCCAACAATACAGCCAGTTTCTCCCCCAACAATACAGCCAGTTTCTCCCCCAACAATACAGCCAGTTTCTCCCCCAACAATACAGCCAGTTTCTCCCCCAACAATACAGCCAGTTTCTCCCCCAACAATACAGCCAGTTTCTCCCCCAACAATACAGCCAGTTTCTCCCCCAACAATACAGCCAGTTTCTCCCCCAACAATACAGCCAGTTTCTCCCCCAACAATACAGCCAGTTTCTCCCCCAACAATACAGCCAGTTTCTCCCCCAACAATACAGCCAGTTTCTCCCCCAACAATACAGCCAGTTTCTCCCCCAACAATACAGCCAGTTTCTCCCCCAACAATACAGCCAGTTTCTCCCCCAACAATACAGCCAGTTTCTCCCCCAACAATACAGCCAGTTTGTCCCCCAACAATACAGCCAGTTTGTCCCCCAACAATACAGCCAGTTTGTCCCCCAACAATACAGCCAGTTTGTCCCCCAACAATACAGCCAGTTTGTCCCCCAACAATACAGCCAGTTTGTCCCCCAACAATACAGCCAGTTTGTCCCCCAACAATACAGCCAGTTTGTCCCCCAACAATACAGCCAGTTTGTCCCCCAACAATACAGCCAGTTTGTCCCCCAACAATACAGCCAGTTTGTCCCCCAACAATACAGCCAGTTTGTCCCCCAACAATACAGCCAGTTTGTCCCCCAACAATACAGCCAGTTTGTCCCCCAACAATACAGCCAGTTTGTCCCCCAACAATACAGCCAGTTTGTCCCCCAACAATACAGCCAGTTTGTCCCCCAACAATACAGCCAGTTTGTCCCCCAACAATACAGCCAGTTTGTCCCCCAACAATACAGCCAGTTTGTCCCCCAACAATACAGCCAGTTTGTCCCCCAACAATACAGCCAGTTTGTCCCCCAACAATACAGCCAGTTTGTCCCCCAATAATACAGCCAGTTTGTCCCCCAATATTACAGCCAGTTTGTCCCCCAATATTACAGCCAGTTTGTCCCCCAATATTACAGCCAGTTTGTCCCCCAATATTACAGCCAGTTTGTCCCCCAATATTACAGCCAGTTTGTCCCCCAATATTACAGCCAGTTTGTCCCCCAATAATACAGCCAGTTTCTCCCCCAATATTACAGCCAGTTTCTCCCCCAATATTACAGCCAGTTTCTCCCCCAATATTACAGCCAGTTTCTCCCCCAATATTACAGCCAGTTTCTCCCCCAATATTACAGCCAGTTTCTCCCCCAATAATACAGCCAGTTTGTCCTCATAATACAGCCAGTTTCCCCCCCCAGCCCTGCACTTACCTTCCTCGAGTCAGCGCCGTCCTTCTTCCGTCCTCAATGTCTTCTCCCGCCCTCGATGTCACTTCAGCCAATCAGGTTACCAGTAACCAGACCCGGTGAACCTGATTGGCCAGGGAACGCACCCCCGTGCGTCCTCTCATTAGATATATAGAAGCCGATTACAGCCCTCAGGCTGTAGTCAGGAAGCCTATCAGAGCCTGCTGGCTCTGATGGGCACTTCTAAAGACCAATCAGACGCTGTGATTCAGATGGCCGGCGCTCAAGGGGCTGGCCATCTGAATAGTGGGCGGCAGCAATACATAGGTTCATGCAATGCATGAACCTATGTATTGTTGTGGTGAGTGACGGCCGGGCGCAGAAGCGAGCTGTAGCGGCGCTTCTGCGCCCACTATGGTCGCGCCGCCATGTGTAAAAAAAAAAAAAAGACATTTAAAAAAAAAACACAGGAGGGGGGGGGCGGCGCCCGGGCGCCCCCTATGGACGGGCCACCACTGAGTGCGGGATACGCTAAAGTTGGAAAATACTGCAGAAGCAGCAGAGACTCCGGTCCACTTGGGTTTCATAGACCTGCCCGCACTGCTAAGGTGTTCCCTTGTGTGTCTTTTGATAAACTCTTATACAAGGAATGGGAGAACCCACTGAGGGTCTTTACAGCCCCAAAGAGGTTTGCGGTACGGTACCCCTTTGAGGAGAGTTTTCTGAAGAAATGGACCTCTCCCCCTATAGTGGACCCTCCGGTGTCCAGACTTAATAGAGCCACCACAATTCCTGTAGAAGGGGCTCCTGTTTTCAAGGACCCTGTGGATAAGAAGGCTGAAGCGCTCGCTACCTATACTCAGTGGTAGGCTCGGCAGTACGCCCGGCATTGGCGGGGGCCCTAGTGTCTCAGACACTTACTAAATGGGCAAGATTGCTACTCTAGGGGTTAAGGAGCGAGATGCTCCTCCTGATGAGATAACATTGGCCGACCAGTTGGTCCAGGGCCTTAGGTTTGTCTGCGAGTCAGACATGGATGCTATTCCCCTGCTGTCTAAAGCTTCGGTTTATGCAGTAGCAATATGCCGCCTGATCTGGCTAAAAGGCTGGTCTGCGGACCAGACTTCCAAGAAATCCCTGTTTGATCTGCCTTTTAAGGGCGACAGACTTTTTGGGGCTTCTCTGGATGACATCATCAAGGATGCCACAGGAGGTAAAAGCACTTTGCTTCCCCAAATTAGCAAGGGTAAGGGGCCAGGGCAAGGGCCCTCCTTTACTGCACGCAAGCGTTTTTTTCGTCCCCCTAGGGCGACAGGGAAAAGACCCCAGGCCGATAAAGCGCCTGCCCAAGGACAGAAGCTTCCTTGGTCCCGCATACCCAACAAACCTGCGGACAAATCTGCGTCCGCATGAAGGTCCGCCCCCACCCAGCTCTCGGGTGGGGGGACGTCTTCGCAAATTCGCGACTTAGTGGACAGCTCTAGTCTCCGACAGGTGGGTTTGCAAAGTAATCTCCTCAGGCTACAAGATAGAGTTTCTCTCTTGTCCACCGGATTCATCACCTCCAATCTCCAGCTACTACCGACCCGTTGGGAGGCCCTGTATGGGGCGGTCCAGGGTCTACTGAAACGCGGGGTAGTTATTCCAGTTCCAGAACGGGGTCAGGGTTTTTACTCAAATCTGTTTATTGTGCCGAAGAAGGAGGGGGTTCGTCCAATCTTGGATCTCAGAGCCCTCAATTGCTTTGTGAAAGTACAAAGATTTTGGATGGAGTCGGTTCGATCTGTAGTCACGGCTCTCCATCCAGGGGACTTCTGGCCTCCTTGGACATCAAGGACGCATACCTGCATGTCCCCATATACTCCAGACACCAGAAGTCTCTTTGATTTGCTGTCGGGAAGAACCACTACCAGTTTGTGGCCCTCCCGTTTGGCCTTGCCTCAGCACCCAGGACGTTCACCAAGGTGCTCGCTCAGATTCTGGCACTTCTAAGACAGCAAGGGTATCGCTATCATGGGCTACTTGGACGACCTTCTACTGAAGGCGCCTTCAAGCTCAGAATTTAGAGGTAAGCGTGTCCATTACCTGTCAGACTCTTCGAGACTGTGGTTGGATACTAAACACGCAAAGGTCAGTATGGTGCCCACTCAATGCCTAGTGTACCTGGGGTTGATTCTGGATTCCTCAGAGGCAAAGGTATTACTCCCTGTGGAGAAGTTGCAGACCCTTCGGGGCTGCAGTATGGCAGCTGACTTCCAGGAATTGGTCGTCCCTCTGTTTTGGCATGCAGTGTTGGGCCTCATGGTAGCCTCCTTCGAGGCTGTCCCATATGCTCAATACCACACTCAAGTGTTACAGAAGGAAGTTCTGTCCAGATGGAACAGATGCCCTTCATCTCTGGATTATCAAATCCGAGTGAGCCACCTAGTCAGGAGATCCCTGGTATGGTGGCTGACAGCACCGGCTCTAATGGCCGGGAAGTAATTTCTTCCGGTTTACTGGATAGTGATCACGACGGACGCCAGCCTTACAGGTTGGGGGGGAGTCTGGGGTGTTCAGTCGGCGCAAGGTCGCTGGACCCCAGAGGAAGCCCTCCTGCCGATCAATGTCCTGGAAATCCGGGCGATCAGGCTGTGCCTCTTCAAATGGTCTCAGAGGCTGCAAGGGCGTCCAGTCAGGATCCAGTCAGACAATGCCACAGCAGTGGCATATGTCAATCATCAAGGAGGAACAAGAAGCTCAGCTGCAGCATCGGAGGTCACTCGCATCCTGAAGTGGGCAGAGAGGAGCGTACCGGCACTGTCGGCCGGGTACATTCCGGGTGTGGAAAACTGGCAGGCGGACTACCTGAGCCACCAGATGCTGGACCAGGGAGAATGGTCCTTACACCCGGAGGTGTTCCAACTCCTCTGCCAAAGATGGGGCACACCAGACATAGATCTTCTGGCTTCCCGACTCAATCGGAAGGTATTGAGGTTTGTGGCCCTGTCAAGAGACCCATGGGCAGACGCAACGGACGCGTTGGTGGCAGCGTGGAGTCAGTATCGGCTAATCTATGCCTTCCCTCCCTTAAGGCTTCTTCCTCTTCTGCTCCGCAGAGTGGAGGCAGAGGGAATTCCAATGATCCTAATCGCTCCAGATTGGCCTCAGCGTCCTTGGTACGCTGATCTAGTACGTCTGGTAGCAGACATCCCCTAGCGCCTACCACTACGGAAGGACCTGCTATCGCAAGGTCCCATACTCCACCCTGCTTTACAGTCACTGGCTTTAACGGCATGGCTGTTGAGAACCAGGTACTGAGAGACCGGGGCCTATCAGATTCAGTAGTCTCTACTATGAGAAGTGCTCGGAAACCTTCCTCTAGGAAGGTTTATCACCGCACTTGGAAGGCCTACATCTCCATGTGTGAGGAAATGAAAGGGCATCCGCGTACTTATTTGGTTTTCAGAATCCTGCTGTTTTTACAGCATGGGGTGGACCAAAGGCTTGCCTTAAGTACGATTTAAAGGGACAGATATCTGCCCTGGCTGTCTTTTTTTCAGCGACCCCTGGCGACTCACTCTCTCGTGAGTACATTTGTGCAGGGGGTTTGACATGTGGCCCCTCCGGGCCGTCCCCCGCTACCTCCGTGGGACTTGAACCTGGTCCTCTCGGTGCTTCAGAAGGCACCGTTTGAGAATATTAGAGATATTCCCCTGTTGACACTTTCTCAGAAAGTGGTCTTTTTGGTGGCTGTTACGTCAGTTAGACGAGTCTCTGAGCTGGCAGCCTTGTCCTGCAAGGCTCCCTATTTGGTTTTCCACAAGGATAAGGTGGTGCTGCGGCCGCAGCCTTCCTTTCAAGAGTCGTTTTGGCTTTTCATCTCAATGAAGACATTGTACTTCCATCCTTGTGTCCTCAGCCGCCGAATCCTAAGGAGTCGGCGTTGCATTCCTTGGACGTTGTCCGAGCTTTGAGAGTATACCTATCTGCTACTTCCCTGTTCCGGAAGTCAGACTCACTGTTTGTTTCGGTGGCTGGTCCCAAGAAGGGCCAAGCAGTCTCGTCGGCCACCATCTCTAGGTGGATCCGACAGAGAGTAATCCAGGCTTACTCCTTAAAGGGTCAAGCGCCCCCCTTTACGGTCACGGCGCATTCGACCAGGGCAAGAGGTGCCTCTTGGGCTTTCCGACATCAAGCGTCTGTTTCCCTATTATGTAAAGCGGCGACTTGGTCGTCCGCTCACACTTTCACAAAATTCTACAAAGTTGATGTAGGTACATCTTCGGATGCCTCTTTCGGCCGCAAAGTTTTCCAAGCGGCTGTTTAGAGTTGCAGCTCCTCCGTTGGAGTGTTGTTTTGTGTTTGGGGTGAAGTTTATTTTATGCTGTTACCACCCCTCGTTTTTTTCTCTGACACTGCTTTGGGACGTCCCACTTGTCAATAGGGAAGCTGTGTCGGTCCATGGACGAAAGAGTAAATAGGATTTTTTACTCACCGTAAAATCCTTTTCTCTGAGTCCATGGACCGACACAGCACCCACCCCTCCTTTTAAGTTTGTACTGCTTTTTGACGAACTGATCTGCGAGATGCAGACTGAGAGGTTATACCCAGAGGGTCCACCCCCTGGGCGGTACTGTAGAAGGTGTGATGCAACACTTTTTACAAGTTTTTCTGCCTCGTCACTCCTAATTAACGGATAATACCCACTTGTCAATAGAGAAGCTGTGTCGGTCCATGGACTCAGAGAAAATGATTTTACGGTGAGTAAAAAATCCTATTTTTCCCACAATAGGTACCAGTTACTCCTTCTTTTTTTTTTTTTTTTTTTTTTTTTTTTACCCAATGGGAAGTCTTACAAATGGAGCATTGTTTGTTTTTTTTATTAAATTAATCCTGGGAATCTGCAATTTCACAGCAATACACTGACATGGTTATATAAGTGAAATATTTCTGCATTGAAACTAGCATTGTTTTTGTATATTTTAATTTTTAAGTCTAATTTTCCGAATTTTTAGGTCTTGACAAGAATCCGCTCAGGTCACAGAGCCAATATCTTTAGCGCAAAGTTCCTGCCACTTACCAATGACAAGCACATCATTTCATGTTCTGGAGATGGAGTCATTTACTTCACAGACATTGAAAAAGATACAGAGACAAACAGACAGTGCCAATTTACATGCCATTATGGAACAGCATATGAGGTGTGTGATGACAGATGGCTGTATATAATTATATTTTCTGTTAAAAACATTACTTTATCCTACTTAATTTCCTATTAATTGTGTATCATGGCTACATACTTGGTGCTTGATTCTTTTTCAGGTACTTTTGTATACCGTATATTTTAAAAGAGTATAGTCTGTTCATCTGTTTGTATAATACTTTGTTTAAACTGATTTGAGAAAGGTGTGGACCCAAAGCAAACTAGTTTTGTTGAGGGAAAAAATTATTCCTTTCTAGTTAACTTTATACTTTAAGACCACCCTCTTTTACCATGTAAAAAGGCTCAGATCAGTATAGTCAATCAGTACTTTCAAAAATAACCTTAAGGACGGAATTACTTTTTTGTTACAGTAACGTAGCACGTTACCGCAAAACACGGTAACACACATTGCATGCATTGGTGAAGTGCCATTCATGAATGGCACACCAACACAACTTCCCCAACTCTTCTGCACTGTAGCTTGCCCTGCAATGCATGTCAACATATGGTGGCGTGTTGTGTTACAAAAAAGGGTCATGTCTGATTTTGGACACACTGGGGTGCGTTGGCAGCTCATACATAGTGAATGAGCTGCCTTAACTAGTTGAGGACACTGGGTGTGAAAACAGAAAAAAACAGGGGGTGCCTCTATCTGAGTGTGGAGTATTGGAGGACACTGGGTGTGCTGCACATGCCCAAAATGTTTTATTCAAAGTACACAGGACATGTGTAGCACATCCAGTCCCTCTACCCCCTGCCATGCATCCTTTCCACTTGCTTCAATTCCCAGCTCTTAAAATAAGCTCAAGCTGTTGCTTCTGTTGCAAAAAAAAAAAAACTATATTTATTAACCCTGTTTAGATGCAAAAGACAGAAATACATTGGAAATGGGAAAAATCCCCATGATTAAGCTCTGTGAGATGAGTGAAACCCTTTGGGGGGTGTGGCCTTGTTGGACTGAGGCTATAATACACCTTCTTACAGGATTTTGCAGAGATGTGCGACTTCCAGGCCTTTTGCATTTCCATTAGATGTCTAGAGCTGGGACGAGCTCTGTCCTTGTCTGCACTCCAACCGATTGCTACATAAGAGCACCCGGTGGAGCCTTGAGCAGCACATGTAAATTTTGGTTTAGGTTACAGAAATACATTAACACTTTTTCATTCATCTGCATATCATAGGGAAGCGCTTTGGCCCTGTTCCCTGTACCGGCGTCCCATTGTTGTCTATTGCGACACACCACTGCATGGACTCAGCTGCTGTGTCCCATTATGATGTGCGGTTCCAGGTCCCCAAATTCACCCCATGTGAAAAAAAAATTGTTTATTTATTTATTTTTTCTTTTTCATACTAAAAAATAAAGCCCAGCACTTTTTTTAAATACCACCAAAAGAATGCTAAAAAAAATTACAAAAAACATTTAGGGTACAGTGTTGCATAACAGAGTAATTATCAGTCAAAATTAAAAAAATGCCTGGTAATGGAGTATTATAGGCTGGTACTCAAGTGGCTAAGGATTACATAAAGATTTTTTTTATTTATTTTTTTTAATAAAAAAAAAAAAATCTCTCTCTAAAAAAAAAAAAAAAAAAAAAAAGGTATTACTTTTTCTTAGGTAATGACGCAGTTCGTGCTGAAACAAAACAGGTCCTTGTCAGAAGTGGAAAAAAATGATGTACAGGTGTAAGAGCTGAAGTGGCAAAGTGTATGTTATCCTAAAAATCATATCCGATAAACGTGTCTGTTTTTTATGTTAATAGTATCTCTAGCCTGTTCTTTATTTAGTTCTTTTTTTTACCTTTGGTGATCTGCCAGTTCCCTTTTGCTTTCTGCTTGAAACGGAACACGTCAAACAGAGGAACAGATCTGTGCTGGTGTGGTCTGTTTCATCACTTAGATGGCTGTTAGGAGTTACAGGATGACATGCTGTCCCAAGGCATGTGTTCAGCAGCTCCCAGCAAGAGTCTCGCTGTCCAAATTGCACAGTACACAGAGTGGTAATATTCTTCCTTGTATTTACACTGCCTGCCCCCCCACCCGCCTACCTGCTTACATAATGCAGACGCAGTGAAGTCACGGGAAGAAAGGTGAAGCCTTATCCAGGTTGGGCTGGTGGCACGAGTGTCCTAAGCAGAGGAGGACATGAGATGTGGCAGGGATTTCCAGTCAGTGCATGAACCTATTCGCGAGAGGGAGATGGCAGGTTGGGTGGACTTGGAAATGCCTTTTCAGGTACTGGACTGGAGAGGCCTGCTGGGTGTTTTCAGCACAGGGTATGGTCTGTGGAGAATGGAAGGCTTGATCCAAGCACTGCACTACAGAGGCCGGCTGCTGCCTACTGGAAAAATGCCCTAATTTTACGGGTCTCCAATGTATGTGTCTGTGTGTGACCATTGGTTTCAAAGTGCCCTGTTTACACCATAGGCCTGCGCACAGGGTGTGCCGGAGGTGCCTGGTCACACCCTAAACCCCCCCCCCCATGTGCATTAGCATTATCCAGGGGCGGCACCAGGTGGGTGGTTGGGGGTGCCCGTGTAAATGCCCCTATTATATTTAAGGCTAGGTTCAAGTTTAGGAACATGTTACACCCGTATTTAGGGTGTAACGTAATATGCTCCCAATCAACTGTCTCCCACCACCAGAGCCTCCTCTCTGTAACATGTGTGTTTGAGCTTTGGGGTGCAAACCCTAATGCAATAGGCGGCGCACACCTATGGTTCACACCATACGTACGGTGGGCCAGAAAATGCAGCGCAACACATGGCAGCATATTTATGTGTTTTTTTCTTTTCCATGGATGAAGATTTTTTTTTGTTAACTTGCAGTGTACTTTTTTAATTTGCTAGAAAAATTTACTAGTCCGTTCTCTAGCACAGCCCTATCCATCTTGTTACATCTAATTCTCCTCTTCTTCTGGGAGTGTTTAGTCATTCTCTTTGCTGACCTATCATCTCCACTCCACCCCTCACCTTCCTAAAAAAACTTTAATGTGGAGCAAAGAGGACATACTGTAAAGGTTTACTTGAGTGATAGTTCTGAGTCCTTTGGGACTGCAAACATCACATGCAAGATGGCGGCTCCCATCAACAGTCTCAGGGCTTTGGATGTCCACACAAGGGAGTCTTTTTACAGGTAAATAACCTGCACAAAATATAATGCACATATCATTTTGGGAATTATTTTGTTGAAATTAATGATCTAGCAGCTAAGTTACAAAATGCCTTTTGTATTATTATACAGAATTTATTATAGGATATATATAGTGCCAACAATTTATGCAGCGCTTTACAATGTAAAGGGGGACAGTAGGATTGCAAAACAGTTTGATACAGAATGAATAGGAGGGCCCTGCTATTGCTGTAGCAATCATATGTTTCATTATTAGAGAAAGCAACAGTTTTGGCCCTAATGCCCTCTCCCCGGTAGCACACAACTCACCTTTTTGCTCACTTATGCTTTCAGCCACTGTAAGCAGAGAATATACCCAGTACCTCAGGTATGGAGGAGCATTTTATTCACTCGCCTCCCTACCATGTGTCGGTTTTGCTTTTTCATGATAGGCTCAAGTGCCCTCACATGTGGGTTCAGGGCCAACTCTAAAAATGAATAGAGGAACTGTGGTGCACGTGAGCAGAGAGCATAGCGTGGCTTGGCCTGTTTTGAAGAAAAGCATGTGTAACGCTGAACAGGGTTGCACATTGAAGTAGGGCCGAAATCACGAATTTATCGACAACTAATCGATTATGAAATTAATCGATTACTATTTTCATTATCGATTAATCGGCCAGCCGATTAGTTGGCCTGCATACAGAATACATTATTTGTTTACATATCGGGTATTACAGTGCAACACACATACAGCTCAGTACACCATCCATACATGTCAGTAAGTGCCTGAGAACTTGTGAATGTGTGAGGAGCAATGCCTCATGGGACAATGTAGTCCTGGGCAGGAAGTAAGTGGTTCTAAAGGCAGAAGTTTTCTTTACCTTGCTAAAGGGGCACTCTATGCTATACTTTGCAACTTGCTTTTGGGGTACTCTGAAGGCAGGAGGAGCCAGAAGTGTTGGCGGGGGACCCTATAAGAGGAGAATTCAGGCTGCTCTGTGCAAAACCATTACACAGAGCAGGTAAGTATAACATGTTTGTTGTTTTTAACTAAAAAAAAAAAGACTCCGGGAAGATCAGCATCTGAACCCAGAGAAGGTGGAGGCTGATAGACTGGAGGTAATAGAAGGCATTGCAATTACATTTAAAGTAAACTTTTACCAGTATTGTGCATTACAGTATATGTAATTTGATCATATACATGAAAAAAGAAAGTCTCAGCTTTTAGTACTACTTTTAATATAAAAGATTTCTATCTCCCTTCCCCCTTCATGTAGCTTCATGTCTGACTCCTAGTTAAAATGCCCATATATCCTACTTCTGGGTGTAATTATTATATATGATATAAGTGATATATTTTATTACTTTCACTGTTCCACAGTAAAAAAATGAACCCCCTTTTTATAGTAGCAATTATCTGCTCTTTTTGCACTCTAAAGGGCTACATTTATTTTATTTATTTTTTATATGTGTCATCTCATGTTGTTGTTGTTTTTTTTTTTTTAACCCCATGATGACAGGTGATACAAAAAAAATCATACTACTGCTACTAAACGTCTTTTCTCTTATCGTCCATGGACTGACACAGCTGGATACTGTAAAAGTGTGGGTATATGTCCCTGCTTGCAGGAGAAGATCTAGGCAGAATGTCAGATGTTAGAAACATTCGAGAACAAACCAGAGCTGAACAGCCCCGCCCAGGGGGGGCGGTCCCTCTGGACATTACCCTCCCACCTGCAGTCAGCAGACCTCAGTTTTTTTCTGCCTAGCAGTGTCATGGATATGCAATAGTGTTTGTCTGTCAGCTTACCTTCCTTCCCATGTGTTCATCTTAGAGGCCTGAGCCCTTTCACCTGGATTCCTTTATAATCTCCTCCCAGCCAGACTCCACCCCAGGCCCTATCACAGAACACTATATTAACCTGTGCACTGCAAGCCTGCTTGGCTGATCAACGTGTTTGTTAGGCATTGTGTGTTTGGGTTCCTGCCTGCCGTGTGCTACGTCTGTCTCTCTGTTACATATTTGGCTTGTCCCCGACTATCCCTGTCTGCTCGTGACCCTTGACCTTTGGCTCGTTCTTTCGTTATCCTTGTCTGCTTGTGGCCCCTGACCTTCAGCTTGTTATTCGTTTCTCTCATATCTTGTGCTGCTGCTTCCCCTCTTTTCCCCTTATCCTACGGGGCGTGAGCTAGGAAACTCCAGGGGCCGCGACCTGGTCCCAGCCTGCAGCATAACATCCTCACCACTAGAGGCTCTGGAGAAGACCTGCTGGGTCTTAGACTCCGCGCCCTGGGGAATCTTGGCTCTAGCTTCCGTTAGGATCCCGGTTGTGCTCCTCTGGTCCCGCTTTCCACAACCACCCAGTTTCCTATCCGCAGAAGCCAGCCACAGGGTTCACTACCTTGCGGTGCACTCCTGTCCCCCTACGGTGTGCATCTGTCACCTGGCCACAGGTGACCTTGACAAGCAGAAGGAGAAGACGTGGCTCTCTCAGGAGCCAGTCTCCTGGAAGATTTTACTTTTAAATTGTATTCCTTTTGGGAATTTTATTATTTTATTTTTGAGACCTTCAATCAACTGTCGGCTGGGCAACAGGTTGGGTACACTAGTATCCTCGTAGTCTTCCCTGTCCGACCATCGAGCGTGCTGATCCTCGCCTTGTGTGCGTGAGACTCAGTTCACAACATACCCCATGGCTCCAGGGGTGGCCAGGTTGCTTTCATGCTCCCGCGGTCCTCTCAAGATTGAACAGTACCTGACTGACTGTATCTCTCGCGGTGGACCGGGCCGACAGCTACGCAGTATGACTCTGTGATAGGTCTGTCTGAAACAAGCCAGTGGGTCCCTCTAGGGACGGGTAAGTAGTCTCTCCTGCTGCAAGGTGAGTACATACTGGCTGTGTTTCTATGTGTGGGGGGTTCTCCCTGTCTCCCCACTGTTATGCTGCTATCTGCACCCTGTACTGGTGCTGTGCTGTGGGGTGCTTGGGGGTCACTCTGGCCTGGCTGGGCGCTCATGTCTGCAGTTTTTTCTGGTGTGTGAGGTGATTATTGTGTGCGCCGTTAGCGCGCGCATTAGCGGGAGCTTTGATTTTCGCGCTCGGCGGCCAACTTGGCGTTCAATGGCGCAGTTGTAGCTGCAGCCGGCGCCCATTTTCTTGTGGCCGCCGCACATTTATTTTCGATTCTAGCGGCGGCGCGATTCCCCTCACAATCTCCTCACAGACTGAGCGGTCCTTAAGGGTTGGTAAGTCCTCCGGGTATCCCCTCCTCAGCCTCAGCGTAGCCAGTGGGTTGACTGTATATTCACTGTAGTCTAATACACCTGCTCTCCACACTTGCCTGGGTCAACTGGTAGTGCTGCACAGTTAAACATGTTCATATGTTTCCTGCACCTGCGGTCCTTATGGACCAGTTGTCAGCAATCCTGGAATCATTCCTTGTCAGAATGGAAGCGGTGTGTAAGCAAAAGGAGCTATAAGCCCCCTCCCGGCCACAAAAATCTTTAGTGAAGGAGTGCTCTGAGTCAGATATGGGCCTAGCTACTGTGCATAGGACCCTACCTCTGAATATTTAATATTTATGAACAGGACATTCCCTTGTGAGGAAGACTCCAGTTCTGTGTCAGTGAATGACAGGGCGCTTGTAAGTGATCTCATTGATGTGAGGAACACTCTCAAGCTGGAATTGCTGTGACAAGTTTTTCTTTTACACAGCTTCCTCACTGTTTTCCACACACGCTGCCTCAGAGCAGCATGGATGATACATGGTGGGGGGAGGACTTTCTTCATTTATGTCTCTAGTCCCTGTGAGCCTTCTTTGTGATATCCTGAGGCAACATTTCCCGCCATTTCCTGGGGAAAGCTTGAGCTCTGACAGACACACGGTCTGAGGATCAGAGGTTACCTGTTACCTGCATGCTGCTTCGGCAGCACAGTCAAGCAGGTTGGAATGATACAGAGAAGATTATGCGCCTCTGCGCCATAATTTAAACTCCTCCTATACCTCTACACTGCATACATTCACAGTGTATGTATGTGTTATTGGTCTCTGTGTCTGCATGGGTGTCCCCCCACGTTCCAATGCTGTGTTTCAGTGCCATGCATGATATAAACGTACAAAATATGTTTATGCACGACTCCAGATACCTTCACAGTATATGTATGTATTATACTCTCTGGGTCGGCGGGGGCTCCGGTGTCCTCCCGCGCTCTCATGGTATGTGCGCTTCGGCTCTCTGCACAGTATAGACCTGTTCAATATGTATGTTGCACATACTATACATGTTTACAGTATGGGTATACTGTTTGCGTGGGGTTCCTCCGGGTACTCCGGTTTCCCCCCACGCTCTAATGGAAATGCACAGCATAAACATGTGCAATATGTTGATTCACATGCCATCATTCCTACACGGTATCTGTGTGCTGTCTGCGTGGAGTTCTTCCAGGTGTTCCGGTTTCCTCCCACGCGCTGACGGTATGTGCGCCTTTGGCCTTCTGCACAGTTAAACATGTTCAATGTTTATCACGCATGCTAGAATACCTACACGGTATGTGTAGGCAGTCTGTGTGGTTTTCCTCCGGGTACTCCGGTTCCCTCCCACACTCATTGGTATGGGCGCTTCGGCGCTATGCACAGTCTAAATTTGTGCGATTTGATATCCATGTACTAACATACCTACCTGGTATGTCTGTGCAGTCTGCGTGGGTTTCCGCCCACGCTACATGACATGCATGTCTTTGGTGCAATACACAGTGTAAACATACACATTATGTATATACACTACACTAAATACATTCACAGTAGTTGTAGGTATTGCATTCTCTGAGTATGCGTGGGGTACTTCGGTTCCTCCCACGTGCCAACAGTGTACGCGCCTTCGGTGCTATGCACACATGGGCTTGTGCAAAATGTTTAGCACACATACTATAATACCTACACGGTATGCGTATGCAGTCTGCATGGGTTTCATCCCGGTGCTCAGGTTTCTTCCCTGCGTTCCAATGGTGTGCGCATTCTCTGCGCTGTGCACAGTATAAACATGTGCAATTTGTTTATTCGCAGGCTAACATACCTACACGGTTGTGTACGCAATCTGCGTGGCTGGTTTACGTCCATGCCCCGATGATGTGCGCGCCTTCGTCGCTGGCACAGTATATACGTGTTTTAATAGGTTTATCCACACATACTAAACTACATACGTCGTATGTGGTGGTATTATGCTCTTTGTGACTGGGTGGGTTTCCTCCCACACTCTATTTGCGCGTTTGACGCAATACATAGTATAAACTATGTGTTTGTACAATCAGCACTTATCCATGGGTAGCTGCTGGATGGAGCATTGTAACAAGGATCCCTGGTTTCAGGGGTATCACTTTCCACCTGCTTTTAGTGGTGATTAGAAGCGCTGGCTTGGACTGTGTTCGCCAGGCTGAGATTAGCGTTACGCCCGTTAGTGGCTGCGTCTCTGGCGTTTTTTGTAGCTCGATGACTGGGCAAAAGCCTCTGCTTTCTCCATCAGTCATCTAGCAGGTGCACTGCAACTGCTTTAGCCTTTAGGGTCTCTGTGCCCGGGGTGGGTTTGCGCCACCTTTGGAGGCTGAGGTACTAGTCCTCTGACCGAGTTTCTAGGGAAGTTCCGTCAAGTTGCCTTTATTGGCCAACAGTTGAGGCACCCTGTACACCAGGGCCTCCCTTCTCCGATACATTGCGGAGTCTCTTTCGGATTTTCATACATCTCGCTGCAAGACGGTCCTGTTGGCCGTGTGCATTGCACGGGAAGGGTCCTTGCATCCAGAGGTGTTTCCACCTCCTTTACCTGGACTGGGGCACCGGAAGTGGACCTTATGGCCTCTCGACTCACTTGCAAGGTGGCAAGATCCTGGTCAGGTCCAGGGACCCCTGGGCAGACGCGTCAGACGCGTTGGAACCCCGTGGGGGCAGTATCGGCTGATATATGCTTACCCTCCGCTACTGTTGTTGCCTCGCCTGCTTCGCAGAGTAGGGGCTGAGGCCATTCCAGTGCTCCGGAACGGCGACATTGGTACGCCGATCTACTTTGGCTAGTCGCAGACGTTCCTGGCGACTGCCTATTGGGGTGGACCTTCTGTCTCATGATCCCATACTTCATCCTGCTTTACAGTCCTTGGCTTTAATGGCATGGCTGTTTAAAGCCAGGTGCTGAAGGACCGAGTTTTCTCGTATTCGGTCATCTCTTCTATGTTGTTGACACAGGAATCTTCCTCCAGAAAGATATCTCACCGTACCTGGAAGGTTTACATCGCTATGCGAGAAACTTGAGTGGCATCCTCGGATGTATTCCGTTCCCAGGATTTTGCTGTTCTTACAGCGTGGTGTGACCCCAAAGCTGGCCTTGCATGCCTTTTTTTTGAGGGTCGGATTTCGGCCCGGGCTGTCTTTTTCAACGACCGCTACTGGGCCATTCCTTGATTAGCACCTTTTTTGTGCAGGGGGTTCGCCATGTGATCCCCCCTGTCAAGCCTCCTCTCCCTACTTGGGATCTGAATTTGATGCATCTTGGTTCTCCAAGAACATCCCTTTGAGAATATCAGAGAGATTCCTCTCTTGACCTTGTCCCGGAAGTTGGCCTTCTTAGTGGCCATTGCTTCGGTTAGACGGGTGTCTGAGTTGGCGGCCTTGTCCGGCAAGTCGCCTTACTTGGTCCTCCCATAAGGATATGGCGGTGTTGTGCCCACGACCGTCCTTTTCTAAGGATGGTCTCGGCCCTTCACCTTAAGAAGGACATTGTACTTCCGTCCTTGTGTCCTCACCCATCGCATCCCTGAGAGTTTGCGCTTCATACCTTAAGATGGGTACAAGCCTTACGAGTGTACCTGTCTGCTACTGTTTCCATTCGGAAATCTGTGTCTGGTCCAAAACAGGGCCGAACGGTGTCGTCTGCCACAGTCTTTAGGTGGATCAGGCAGACCGTCATACAGGCCTATGCCCCTATGCCCTTAAGGGCGGGTGCCTCCCTTTCCGGTTGCGGCGCATTCCACCAAGGCAATTGGTGCTTCCTGGGCCTTTCCGACATCAAGCGTCGGTTGCACAAGTGTGCAAGGCGACGACCTGGTCGTCCGTTCATACCTTTTCAAGATTTTATAAGGTTGATGTTGCTGCATCTTCGGATGCTCCCTTCGGCCGCAAAGCATTGCAGGCCGCTGTTTAATGTTGCAACTCCTCCGTTCAGGAGCACTGCATGTTTGGAGTGAAGTTTTGGTTGTTCCTTTACTACTGCTCCCACCCTTCTGATACCGCTTTGGGACGTCCCACACGTTTACAGTATCCAGCTGTGTCCGTCCATGGACGATAAGAGAAAATAGGATTTTTGTACTCACCGTAAAATCCATTTCTCTGAAGTCCATGGACTGGCACAGCACTCACCCTTCCTTTTTAAGGTTTGTACTGCTTTGTTACGAACTGAGGTCTGCTGACTGCAGGTGGGAGGGTAATGTCCAGAGGGACCGCCCCCTGGGCGGAGCTGTTCAGCTCTGGTTTGTTCTAGAATGTTTCTAGCATCTAACATTCTGCCTAGATCTTCTCCTGCAAGCAGGGACATATACCCACACGTTTACAGTATCCAGCTGTGTCAGTCCATGGACGTCAGAGAAATGGATTTTACGGTGAGTACAAAAATCCTATTATGCCGCGTACATACGACCATTTTTCATGACGAGAAAAATACCATTTTTTTATTTGGTCATTAAAAACGATCGTGTGTAGGCTCCAGAGCATTTTTCATGACGTGAAAAATGGGCATTAAAAATTTGGAACATGCTCTATTTTTTCTCGTCGTTTTTCACGTCGTCTTTTTTTTCTCGTCGTGAAAAACGGCCGTGTGTAGGCTTCAACGACATGAAAAAAACGCGCATGCTCAGAAGCAAGTTATGAGACTGGAGCGCTCGTTCTGGTAAAGCTTGCGTTCGTATTGAAGATATCACATTCGTCACACTGTAACGAACTGAAGAGCACGAGGCTGAAAAGCGCGAATCGTCTCCCACCAAACTTTACTAACACGAGGATCAGCAAAAGCAGCCCAAAGGATGGCGCCATCCGAATGGAACTTCCCCTTTTATAGTGCCGTCGTATGTGAGGCATGCACATGGACACAGTGAAGCAAAGTGAGGCATGCAGATGGACACCCTAGGCTTATACTCGAGTCAATACGTTTTCCCAGTTTGTGGTAAAATTAGGTGCCTCGGCTTATATTCGGGTCGGCTTATACTCGAGTATATACGGTACACTGTCTAAAAATTCCTTTGGCCAAGAAGTTTTCTATTTCTAAATCTTCCCGTCTCTGTGGTTGAAAAACGAACGTCGATTTGACCCCACTAACGATTATTCAAACGAACGTTCTTAAAAAAAAATTCTGAGTCTGATGATATTTACCAGATTCACCCTCTAATGGTATATATATACAGTATATCTCTTCTGTCTGTTATTCTCAGAGTGGATTAGAGATTTTGCTACCTAACCATATAGTTGGTTATTTATATTTACCACTGCATAGAGATATTTAAGAATACATTTTATTTTTTTAACTTTACATATTAACTAAATTTTACACCACTTTTAAAAAAAAAAGTTATTAACTGGTTAATCAAAACAATAATTGGCCAACTAATCGATTATGAAAATAATCATTAGTTGCAGCCCTACATTAAAGCTGTCAGAAGCAGGCCTGCAGGTAAGGATTTCCGTTGCAGGGGAATGGGGCTCCATAAAGAACAACTTTTTTCTTAAAGTATAATGCCGCATACACACGATCATTTTTCCCGTCGGCAAAAATGACATTTTTTTTTTTTCGCCGAGAAAAACGATAGTCTGTGGGCTTTATGCCGTTTTTCTCGTTGAGAAAAACGGCAGGAAAAACGACGAGAAAAATTAGAACATGTTCTAAATTTTCTCATCGTTTTTTCCATCATTTTTTTCCGCGGCAGTTTTCCCATAGGGAGACACTGCCGCGGAGCCCACAGACGGTCGTTTTTCTCGACAAAGAAAAAAATGACGGGAAAAACGGTCGTGTGTGGGGGAAAATGCCGTTCCCTCGTTTTTCATTTAATTTCATGTCGTGATTCACGGCGGTGTTTTCACCGCCGTGAATCACGATCGTGTGTACGCGGCATAAAACTTTACGGAAAGCAGTCTCGCTGGCTTTTCTGTATGAGGTTCTTAACTGTTTTGTAAAAATATGGATAAGACAAACAAGCAAGTAAAGCACAGCCTTCGTACAAGACATGCAAAAACTTGATGTTCAACATGTACATATTAGACATGTGCATTCGTTTTCGTCCGAATGCATTTATATCCAAATTTCAGGGATTTTTGCGTTCGTTTTAACAAAAGATAATATAACCAACGCTCAGAATCCGAAAGTCAAAAGATCTGACATAAAAAATTCTTTATTTTCGTTTTATTGCGACAACAGTTCGATATAGATAGAAGATTCGACATGACGGTGACTATAGCGATCTGTGTCCATCAAATCTGTGGTTGAATGTGCTTAATCTAACTCTATTAGTCCATGATGATTCGACATTATAGAGACATGAAGATTCGACGAAGCAGCTAAAAACATACAATCGCTGCGAGTGGACATTTATGGTCAAATGCTCTGCCCATAGGATATAGAAGAATTCTATTGTTGTTTGACTAGTAATAATAATTAATATAATTATTACTAGTCAAACAACATTAGAATTCTACTATAGCTTGTGGGCGGAGCATTTGACCGGAAATGTACCATTGTGGCGTCGTACAGTTTAGCTGCTTCGTCTAATCTTCTTAGAACATTCGACAGACACCATAAGCCTTCAATTGACAGATTTGAACTTAATTCGGATTTTCGGAGGAATGCATTTTTTAACAAATTTTTTTTTTTTTATAAAAACGAATTTCGGAGTAACTAAATAAATGTATTTTTCGGACGAAAACGAAATTCCGAAACAAAATATTTCAGTGTGCACATGTCTAGTACATATGAAATAAATAGTCAGTCACCACTGGATAATGTTCTGTTAACTGTGTTATATGTAAAGGATGTTCAAATACTGATCAGAGTAAAAATGTAATAGATGAAATCTGTTTACAGATTATGACTGTGCCCAATGATCCCTACACATTTCTGTCATGTGGTGAAGATGGCACTGTGCGGTGGTTTGATATTCGCGCCAAGACCAGCTGTACAAAAGAAGACTGTAAAGATGTAGGTTTAATTATTTTGTTCATTTATTTTTCTTATGGAATAAAAAATAGAAGCCATGTTTATAAATGGCTTTTTGAGTTTTATCTGCTATCTGGCATTCAGTTATTAACATATTGTGTTTTGAGGGGAATATGTATAGATACAGGTGAAACTCGAAAAATTTGAATATCGTGCAAAAGTTAATTTATTTCTCTAATGAAACTTAAAAGGTGAAACTTATATATGAGATGAACTATCTTGCTTTGCATGTAATGAGTCTAAGCCGTGATTTGTCATAATTGTTATGATTATGGCTTATAGCTCATGAAAACCCCAAATCCACAATCTCAGAAAATTTGAATATTGTGAAAAGGTGCAATATTCTAGGCTCAAAGTGCCCCACTCTAATCAGCTAATTAAGCCATAACACCTGCAAAGGGTTCCTGAGCCTTTAAATGGTCTCTGTCTGGTTCAGTAGGAAGCACAATCATGGGAAAGACTGCTGACCTGACAGTTGTGCAGAAAACCATCATTGACACCCTCCATAAGGAGGGAAAGCCTCAAAAGGTAATTGCAAAAGAAGTTGGATGTTCCCAAAGTGCTGTACCAAAGCACATTAATAGAAAGTTATGTGGAAGGGAAAAGTGTGGAAGTTAAAGGTGCACAAGCAGCAGGGATGACCACAGCCTGGAGAGGATTGTCAGGAAAAGGTCATTCAAAAGTGTTGGACTTTCACAAGGAGTGGACTGAGGCTGGAGTCAGTGCCTCAAGAGCCACCACACACAGACGGATCCTGGACATGGGCTTCAAAAGTGGTATTCCTCTTGTCAAGCCACTCCTGAACAACAAACAATGTCAGAAGTGTTTTACCTGGGCTAAAGAATAACAGACATGGTCTGTTGCTCAAGCCCTCTTTTCTGATGAGAGCAAATTTTGCATCTCATTTGGAAACCAAGGACCCAGAGTATGGAGAAAGAATGGAGAGGCACACACTGCAAGATGCTTGAAGTCCAGTGTGAAGTTTCCACAGTCTGTGATGATTTGGGGAGCCATGTCATCTGCTTGTGTTGGTCCACTGTGCTTCATTAAGTCCAGGGTCAACGCAGCCATCTACCAGGAGACTTCATGCTTCCTTCCGCAAATGAGCTCTATGGGGATGTTGACTTAATTTTCCAGCAGGACTTGGCAGCTACCCACACTGCCAAAAGCACCAAAACCTGATTCAATGACCGTGGGATTACTGTCCTGACCCCCATAGAGAATCTATGGGGCATTGCCAAGAGAAAGATGAGAGACATGAGACCGAACAATGCAGAAGAGGTGAAGGCCGCTATTGAAAGCATCCTGGTCTTCCATAACACCTCAGCAGTGCCCCCTGCTCTGATAGCTTCCACGCCACGCCGCATTGAGGCAGTAATTGCTGCAAAAGGGGCCCAAACCAAGTACTGAGTACATATGCATGCTTATACTTTTCAGAGGTCCGATATTGTTCTATGTACAATCCTTGTTTTATTGATTGCGTGTAATATTCTAATTTTCTGAGATTGTGGATTTGGGGTTATCATGAGCTGTAAGCCATAATCGCCACAATGACAAATCACGGCTTGAACTATCTTGCTTTGCATGTAATGAGTCTATCTCTCATATATTAGTTTCACCTTTTAAGTTGCATTAGTGAAATAAATTAACTTTTGCACGATATTCTACTTTTTTGAGTTTCACCTGTAATACATTACTCAGGCTAGAAAAAAAAAAAAAAAGTGAGTGTTTAATTCATTAAGCCTTTTTGGACCTATTTTTTATAAAAACAAAAGAGCAGAAGGTTCTCGGAGTCTGCGGTAACCAATCTTGTTTTTTTGTTAACATGCCTAGTCATATAAAATAGTTATTGCACATAATACTAGGTTTTTAAACTGAGTTAGTTACTATAAGCTACATTCCACTTCTCCTGCACTTAGGTTTCATACTGATCTGAGCATTAGCTGTAAGCATTGTTTGATGGTGTATGTAGCCTGTTATTTCAAGGGCTTCTAAATATAGAACCAAGCCTCTCAAGTGAGGCACATTGCTAGTTCTCAATGTTCAGTAGAAACATTTTTACATAGTGTATTGTGGTCAATGACTTAACATCCCTTGAAAATGTATATAGACATTGCAGTCTTTATTACTTTTCACACATCTAAGCTTATCTATTAACCACTTAAGCCCCGGACCATTTCGGACCATTAGGACCAAGCCTGTTTTTGGGATTCGGCACTGCGCTGCTTTAACTGTAAATTGTGCGGACATGCAATGTTGTACCCAAATGAAATTTGCGTCCTTTTCTTCCCACAAATAGAGCTTTCTTTTAATGGTATTTGATTGCCTCTGCGATTTTTATTTTTTGCGATATAAATGGAAAAAGAACGAAAATTTTGAAAAAAAAAGATATTTTCTACTTTTTGTTATAAGAAAAATCGAATAAACTCAATTTTAGTCATACATTTAGGCCAAAATGTATTCAGCCACATGTCTTTAGTAAAAAAAATGTCAATAAGCGTATATTTATTGGTTTGCGCAAAAGTTATAGCTTTTACAAACTAGGGTACATTTTCTGAAATTTATACAGCTTTAAATTTATGACTGCCTATCTCATTTCTTGAGGTGCTAAAATGGCAGGGCAGTACAAACCCCCCCCCAAATGACCCCATTTTGGAAAGTAGACACCCCAAGGAAATTGCTGAGAGGCATGTTGAGCCCATTGAATTTTTTTTTTTTTTGTCCCAAGTGATTGAATAATGACAAAAAAAAAAAAAAATTACAAAAAGTTGTCACTAAATGATATATTGCTCACACATGCCATGGTTATATGTGGAATTGCACCCCAAAATACATTCTGCTGCTTCTCCTGAGTACGGGGATACCATATGTGTGGGACTTTTTGGGAGCCTAGCCGCGTACGGGACCCCAAAAACCAAACACCGCCTTCAAGGTTTCTAAGGGCATAAATTTTTGATTTCACTCCTCACTACCTATCACAGTTTTGAAGGCCATAAAATGCCAAAATGGCACAAAACCCCCCCAAATGACCCCATTTTGGAAAGTAGACACCCCAAGCTATTTGCTGAGAGGCATGTTGACCCCATTGAATATTTTTTTTTTTTTGTCCCAAATGATTGAATAATGACAAAAAGAAAAAAAAAAATTACAAAAAGTTGTCACTAAATGATATATTGCTCACACATGCCATGGTTATATGTGGAATTGCACCCCAAAATACATTCTGCTGCTTTTCCTGAGTACGGGGATACCACATGTGTGGGACTTTTTGGGAGCCTAGCCGCGTACAGGGCCCCAAAAACCAAGCACTGCGAACGCTGCAGTTATGTGTGTTGTGTTTGGTAAGTGACAGTGATCGATCGATACTGCACTTGGGTGGGCTGGGCTGGGCTGGGCGGAGGGGCTAAACGCAGGCGCTAGCAGGTATCTGGGCTGATCCCGCTAACACTGCGTTTTTGGGAACCCTAAACCGCTGGGGATGCTAGTATAGATCTGATCAGATCTGATCAGATACTATACCACTAAGGGGGGTGTATGCTTTGCGCGTGGGTGTTAGCGTTACTGTCACTAACCTAACACTGCCTGGGGCGACGCAGACCCTCTCTGGCGCTAAAACCGAATTGATCTCACCCGCTTGGCGATCAGGGGGGTTAAACCTTTATTGGGTTATATACGGCGGGTGCCCTGATGCTATAAAAAGCAAACTAATCAACCAGCGTCACCCGTAACCTTTATATGGTGATCACTGGTGAAAGGGTTAACTAGGGGCAATCAGGGGGTTAAAACCTTTATTAGGTTAAATATGGGGGTACCTGACACTATATAAAAACCTGACGGGTAACCTAAATAACTAAATAACTTACTGGCTAACCAGTGACACCAGTGACGCTTATACGGCAATCACTGGTGAAAGGGTTAACTCTAGGGGCAATCAGGGGGTTAAAATAATATATGGGGGTACCTGACACTAATAAAAACCTGCGGCGAACCTAAAAAAAAATAACTGCCTATCTAAAACACCAGCGACACGAATACAGCGATCGGAAAAACAATCGCTTAGTGACGCTGAAGTTAGGGGGTGAAAGGGTTACCTGGGGGGTGATCAAGGGGTTAAACCTTTATTAGGGGGGGTTAGGGGGCTACCCTGGACCTAAAGGGGCCTAATCCTAACTGCCCTGCAACTTTTTACAATCACAGATGACACTAAATGCAGTGATCAGTAAAATAAATGATCACTGCAATCAGTGACACTGTGATTGGGGGCTTTGGGGTGACCTGGGGGGTGATCTGGGGGTGACTGGGGGGTGATTTGTGTGCCTATGTGTACCTACGTGTCAGTGGACTGTTGGTGCACTAACCTGCTTCTTCTCTGCTCGGCGCCGGGAACGGAAAGACCGCGGCGAGGGAGATGACATCACTTCCTCCAGCCTTGTTTACATCACATGGCGGAGGAAGCATTTTCATTGGCCGGGAGCGATCGCGAGGGGGGGGCGGAATCGAGCGGCCGCCCCCTCATGCCTGATCGCTCCCGAACACTTAACGGCCGCTCACTGCAGTGAAGGGGGGTCCGGATGGACCCCCCAACTGCACAAAGGCGATCACGTAGATCTACGTGATTCTGCCTGTCCGTGCCATTCTGCCGACGTAAATCGGCGGTGGGCGGTCGTTAAGTGGTTAAGGAAGTGTAAAGTGCAATTAGAGCACAGCATCCTTCAGCTGCCAATAATACTGCAAAGAGTTGCATGACTGTTCAAATGGCTTTTTCCTTTTTAAACAATCCTTTGTAGGTAGTTCAGTAGGAATATCCCCTAAATAAAATTGTGCCGCATCACCTAATGTACTACTATACTATATTACTTAATATACTAACATAAGTGCTGGCTATCTGTTAACATACGGCTAATTAGACTTTTCTAATTGACTGGCCATACACAGATCGTGATGTGTTTTTTTTAAATGTATTATTATTTTATTTTTTTGATCAGCCAGTTGGCTGTTAAGAAAATAAATAAAAATGCATTCCACTTCCACACGTTCAGGGTGGATAAAGGAATCCTCCCTGCTATGATATTGTATTCTGACAGTGGGACTCCGCTGTCAGAATACACTGATCAGCGCTGCATGCACTGATCGAACACAAATTTTCTAACAGTCCCTCTCGAGAGGAGTCAATAACTAGGTCAACTCCTCTCAAATGGCAATGACCATAGATGTGTCAAAATTTGGCAGATCCTGCAGAACCAGCCAAATTTTGATCCCTGCATGGCCTATTTTAATCTAAAGAAATTGCCATGAGAGCTTCTCCTGAGATTCTCTATCCAGAGAGGAAAGG